>CM069152.1:22613841-22796341 GCA_035221665.1 Okamejei kenojei
CATAAGAGATGATAGGTATTTGGATGAGAATCCTGGCCGCATCAAGAGATCTGATATTATAAAGGTGAATGATTTAAAGAGAAACCTTACACTTGTAAAGTTGGCACATTTGTGTGAAAAACTGTAGGCGAATCTACCACCAAAAATGGAAAATAATAAAAAAAATCTGCATTGTTGCAACTCCAAGAGCTGGAGAACCCAATTCAGGTTTCCATTATAAATGCAGCAGAGAGTGGCATATGTTGAGAAGCAGAAATATTATGATGGCCACGATAATGTGCGTCCATTACATCACACTAAGGCAACTATCAAGGCAAGTAGCTCCAAACCTAGCGATGGCAATGTGGGAAGAGTGGCATAACATACAGTAGAGTTGGAATGATCTTGAAGTAGCTTCAAATGTTAACAACTTCTAATTTAGACGTTGTTACTAAAACAGCAGTGTGGAATCTAGGCCCTTGTCCACCGTCTCTGATCCACGCTACACAAATTGATCCATATTTGCTATGCTCTAAAACAATACACTCAGGGAACCAATTTTAAGTATAGCCAATGAACTATAAACAAACCAATGAAAGTACTTTAAAATGTGGGAGAAACAGGAGGCACCCCAGAAAAAATCATGCAGTCACAGGAGTAAAAGCTTGCAAAACTCTGTACTCATAATTACCTGAGGTCAAAATCGACACGTGCACGGCACTGTAAGGGCACAACCTCCACTGCTGCAAAAACAAACCACGTGCCGCCATATCTCGACGACTTGATGCTACTGTTGTGCCGCGCATCAGCAACTTTACATTGTCTTCATAATGGGTGGAGATTGCAGCCACTTTCACGGTGGTCGCACCCTGTTTCGACTAAGGCAATCGAATCGCCACGGCACAAATATCAAAAGTTTAAACAAATAGAACATGTTACCTACAAACTTTAGAGTGCACGCCATACACAATAGAAGAAAATGAGGGTAGGTATCTCTTAATAGGATCTATATCCATCATATCTTCTCAAAGCTCTAAAGAATACCAACCTAATTTTCCGTCTTCTGAGTAAAAATACAAATGCTGGATTTGTACAGTCAAGCACATCCACCATGACAATGACAGGCGACGTTTTCGGTTGAGCGACCCTTCCTCAGAACTCAAAAAGATCTCCAAATCCAAAACTGAAGAACGGTCCGCATCCGCAAAACGATTGCCTGCCACATGTCAATTCATCTCTGATGGTCCGAGCATAGACCATCACGACTCTAACTCCTCCCAATCAACTCTGTGCGATCCTGCTCAAGATTCCTGCAACCTAACTATTGCAAGCCCTGCGTCTCCCATTTATATACGCCCCTCTGATCACTAGGATTTAACCCTGGAATACTCGTTTGAATGACGTGCAAGCAAGTCATATAGGCAACAGAAACAGGAACCCTTTCCGCCCAACTGTCCAGATGCGCAGTGACCAAGATTGCCCCATCTATGTAAAAGTGCTCGCCCACGCTCGCCTGCATCGCCCAATATCCCCTCTAAACTATTCCTATCTATGTAACTGTACGCAACACGTGTCTTTAAATGTTGTTAATAAGTACCGTGTGACCCTCTAACTACATCCTCTGAGTAATTTGTTACATATAACCCCCCATCCTCTGCTTTATCTCCGTTAACAGCAAGTAAATAAAACTGTGCTATGGTATGCACAAGGCGTTAGCTCACTTTCCGCCCTGTACAACTATAACAACAATTCTTCTTTCATAAACTACCAACCCTCTGCATTAAAGCAATGCACCTACATCATGCCTATCTTAACTGCGAGCGATTCGCCTGTTACACTTTGTTTTTCTGTTGTTCACTGCAAAGCTCCTTAATACATATCTTGAGAACGCGATATATTCACAATTCAAATGGGCCACAATTCTGACGAAGTATTGTAATAGTATCTTGTGCAAAAATGGAGCACAGAACAACTAGATTTATATACTACATTGTATCATGGTAACATAACACATGCTTCACAAAATTGTTATCACAACATTTTAAATTCATAACCTGACTCTCAGAAACTAAGAAAGCAAGAACTGGAAATGCACACTGCCCTGCAATTTGCAGCCTTTATAATTCCTTTGTTCCTCATTCTAAATGCTCATTAACTAACTCGCCCGAAGTATAGAAACGCTCATTCAACCACCAATCTTAGAGCCACTGGATCAAAGATATTCTCTTATTGTCCTTCTTTTTCTCACATTCCTCAGGAAGAGCCAGCTGTAATTGAAACTAACTCTGTTTATATCCTCTTTTCCTCTAGATTCCGAGAAGAAGTGTGTTTCAGCTGCATTTTTTTTACTTTTGTTTCTCTACTTCCAAAAGAGCCTGTCTGACCGCTTCAGCGTCTTCCCAACACTCTTTCTGCTTTATGCAAGATTGCCAATAATTCTAGTAGTTATTTAATTCCATCACAATCAGAGCTAATTCTCCTAATCCATCCAAAACGTTTTGAACCCTTCTCCGCGTTAGGTGATCGGCAACAACCATCAGCTCATATGACGGTCCTTGCTACAACGGATGACCTTAAGCAAGTGGTCTTAACGCCTTAGCATTTCATAACTGCGTACTTCAGTAGAGGGGCAACCACATTTCATTCTCTCCAGTCTCTCAAAGTATCTCCAATAAATCGCATCTATTGCCTCACAGCCACGCCCTCGGTGGTAATTTATCCTGCCTCCCTACCGCTCATCACCCATCCCGTCGTGTAATTTAATCTTAATAGATAGCCAATTGACCTGCACATCTTCTGGTGGGTCTAAAGATTGAACGGTGACTAACTGAGTGCAGCAGCCCTACTTGGTTCACAAAAAACCACTATGTCGCCTCAAATCATTAGCCTGAGTTAGTGATCTTTTCTCTCAGGAGTGAACTGGTCCCCTTCATCTAAAAGTAAGAGACATGGTCAAAAACCACATAAAGGGGGGAAATACTCGCAAGGAGAATGTGATGACAGACATGCTACAGTATGGTAATAAAATATAAACAGCTTCAATGTAGAATCAGAAGTGAAGCTGAATTGGTCAAGCTCCATGTGGGAGGCATAGAAGTGTATCATAGAACCATACAGCATATATAGCGACTCCTTTGGCCAATCTCATCCAATTGCTGGCCGATCAAGATGTAAATCTTGAATTAGTCCGCATTTTATCTGCATTTGCCGACCAACATTTCTTTGAACGCTTTCCTGCTCAAATGTATCTCTAAAGATATCTAAATAGGTTATAATGTATCACGAGTCGCACCCTCTCCTCTAGCAGCTCGTTCCATAGTATGTTATTTTTTTTTAAAGCCGCTGATTGGTGCGACGAACAAACCCGAAGAAGCAGCTGAGTTTGGTGCACACCTCCAGGTACAATTTTAACATTTCTGCCTTCTGGGAGTAGAGGGATTCTGGATTTAATTCAGTATTTAGTATTAAACACAGTTAAAGATAAGCTTTTTGGTTTTTTTTTATAATTTGCGAGTAAGGTCAATGCAGTAATAGATTGGGCCCCATGTTTTTCCCAGTCCTGCAACATAGTGGGAGATCATAGGGAGATGGCGTTCTCTATGACTCACGTTGCAGGAAGTGTGTCGCGTCTGCAGCTCTTGCATGACCTGCATGAACAGATTGGTAAGCTGCGCTATGGATTCATTACTGAGCATTCCACGGATGGCGGAGAAGAGTCGTGGATAGTCACGTACATGTGAGATTGGTACACATAACCAGTAGGCAAAGAGGTAGCAGGACAAAGAAGGAACCCGGTGGCCAATAAGCCAGCTAAAGCAGTAGGACAGTATGTGGCAGTGAGTTCCCCCTGCGGTCATCTGCCCTCTGAAACAGTGTATTAATTACTTCACACCATTTTGGTATACTGTTGAGAGATGATGCGATCAGGGAATGCAGACACGAGCACCCCCCAGGTTCATGCACCATTGGGCTGGCTCTGCAAGGCACATGAGGGGAAAAAAGAGTGGGAGGGCAATAGTAATTAGGGAATTCAATTTGTCATCGGGAATAGATAACGAAGCGATGTGCTGCAGTCCAGGCAAACGAACTCCAGATGGTATGTTGCCCGTCCCTTGGTGCAAAGTCAGGATGTCACTGAACCTGCAGAACCATTCTGGAGGGGAGGGTGAACAACCAGTTGTCGTGTGCATGTTGGCAACCAAACGATATAGTAAAAAAAGGGATGAGGTCCTACAAAGGTGAATTTAGGGAGCTAGAGATAAACTTAAAAGTAGGAACCCTCAAAGGTAGTAATCTCCGGATTACTACCAGTACCACTGGGCCAGTCAGAGTAGAATATAAGAGAAGGATTTGCAAATGAATACGTGGCTTGAAAAGTGTGCAAGGGGGAGGGATTCAAATTTTTATGGGCACTGGGACCAGTTTCTGGGGGAGGGGACCGGTACAAACAGGACGGTTTGCACGTGGAATGGAATGGAACCAATGTTCTTAGGGGGAGTGTTTCTAGTGCTGTCGGAGGAGGATTTTAAACTAATGTGGCAAGGGGGGATGGGTACAAGAGCAGAGAGGCAGGAGGGTGTAAATTGAGGGTAGAAGCATTAGGTAGCAAGGTGAAAGGTAAAAGGGGTGGCAGGCAGACAAAACCAGGCTAAAATCAAAAGGCCACTTTTTCAGCAAAATTGTAATAAGGGTAAATATGCGTTTGTAAAGTAAAGCTGAAGGCTTTGTGTCTCTAAAATTAAACAAGGAGTTATTTCGTAAAAGGTGGACGAGTTGAACGTGCAGATATAGATATATAAATTAATTATGATATAGTCTGGGATCACGGAGACTTGGCCCAGGGTGACGTACCTGGGAGCTGAACATCAGGGATATTCACTGTTCTGCGAGGGATAGAGAGAAAGGAAAAGGAGGTGGAGTGGGAGTAGCGTGCTGGGTAGAGAGGAGAATTAAAGTTAATGAAAGGAAGGACATTAGCTTGGAGGATGTGGAATCGGTATGGGTAGAGCTACACATACACTCTACTAAGGGGCAGAAAACGCTGAAAGTGGTGTTGTGTACAAGGCCACCTAACATAGCATAAGAGATTGTTGGGGGCATGGTATCAACAGGAAATTTAGAAATGCCGTGCGACAAAGGCAAAACAACAGTATTATAATGGTGACTTCCAATCTACATATAGATTGGGTTTAATCAAAATTGGCAGGGGTGCTGAGGATGAGGATATTTGGATGTAATGCGGGATAGTTTATTCTAAATCAACATGTAGAGGAACCAACGAGAGAGCAGGCTAATTTAGTACTGGGTTTTGAGTAATGAGGAAGGGGTAATTAGCCGTCTGTTGTACGGCCCCCTTGGGGCAAGAGTGGGGGAAACCAATAATATGGTTGAGTTCTCCATTAGGATGTGAAGTGACATTGTTAATTCAGAAATACCATGGTTCTGAACTTATAGAAGTAGTAACTTTGAGGTATGAGACGTGAATTGGGCCAAGATGACTGGACAATTTAAATACAAAAAGGGTTGAACGGTGGATATACAAATGGAAGACATTTAAAACTGCAATGGATTGAACTACAACATTGTTCATCGGCAGTTTTGGCAAAAGAATAAATCGGGGAAGGAGTGACATCCGTGGAAAACAAGGAAATCAGGAAGTATCAAAGTCAAAAGGGATGATCGCGTAACAAAGTAGCCCGAAAAAAGCAGCATACCGGGGGGGGCAAGAGGAACTGGGAGAAATTCAGAGACCAGCAGGGACAAAGGGCTTAATTAGGAAAAGGAAAAATAGATTATGAAAGGAAACTGGCAGGGAACATAAAAACTGACTGCAAACAGTTTTTATAGATATGTGAAGAAAAGAGGTTAGTTAAAACAAATGTAGGTCCCCTGCAGTCAGAAAAGGTGAGTTGATCATACGGGGAACAGATATGGCGGACCAATTGAATAACTACATTTTTTGGTTCCGTCTTCACTAAGGAAACATAAATAATCTTGCCTGAAATAGCAGGGACTGTGGGTCGAAAGGAAGGAATTGATGAAATTCCCAGGTCAGGTCGGAGAAGTGGTGTTGGGTAAATTGAATAGATTAAAGGCCGATAAATCCCCAGGGCGATAGGCTGCATCCCAGAGTACTTAAGGAGTACTCTGGAAAATGGATGCATTAGTGATAAACTTTCAAAACTCTTTATATTTCTGGAGTATTCCTGGATGATTGGCGGGTAGCAAAAGTAACCCCCTCTTTTTAAGAGGGGAGGAGAAGAGAAAACGGGAATTACAGACCAGTTTAGTCTAACATCGGTATGGGGAAACTGCAAAGTCAGTTATAAAGATAGGATAAGCAGCAGACCACATTAGGAAAGTGGTGAAATCATTGGACAAAGTCAGCATGGATTTACAAAAGGTAAATCATGTCTGACGAATCTTGTGGAATTTTCGAGGATGTAACTAGTAGCGTTGATAAAGGAAACCAGTGGATGTGTATATCTGACTTTCCAGAACGGCTTTTCGACAATGTCCCCACATAAAGAGATAGTATACACACTTAAAGCATAACGGTAATTAGGGGTTCCGTATTGATGTGATAGAGAGACTGCTTGGCTGCAAACAGGAAGCAAAGAGTAGGAGTAAACGGGTCCTTTTCCCACAATGCAGGCAGTAACTTAGTGGGGTACCGCAGGGCTCAGTGCTGGGACCCCAGCTATTTACAATAATATTCAATGATACTGGATGAGGGCATTGAAGGGCAATATCTCCAAGTTTGCGATGACACTAACTGGGCATGTTCGCTGTGAGGGAGGATGCTAGGAAGAGACCTGCAAGGTGACGTGGATAGGCTGGGTGAGCGGCAAATGTTTTGGCAGATGCAAGTATAAATTGTGGTATAAATGTGAGGTATCCACGTTGTGGCAAAAACAAGGAAAGCAGACTATATTTAAATGGTGGCCGATTAGGAAAAGCGGGAGATGCAGCGAGGGCAGACCTTGGGTTGTCACTGTAACAGCCCAGTCCCATGTGAAAGTCGCAATGCAAGGTTGCAGCAGGCATGAAAAAAGGCGAAATGGTATTGTTGGCTTTCATAGCAAAGGATTTTGAGTACAGAGCAGGAGGTTCTACTCAGTAGTACAGGGACTTGGTGAGACACCACCTGGAGTATTGCGTGCAGTTTTTGGTCTCCAAATCTGAGGAAGGACATTATTGCCATTAACGATGGACGAGTGCAGAGAAGTTCACCAGACTGATTCCTGGGATGTCAGGATCTGTCTCTTAACAATGAAGAAAGACTGATAGACTCTCGTTATACACTCTTGAATTTAGTAGAGATTAAATAGGGATCTTATAGAGAAACTTACAAAATCTTAAGGTGTTTGGACAGAGCTAGATGCAGGAAGATTGTTCCCGATGTTTGTGGGAAGTCCATGACACGGGTCACAGCTTAAGGATACGAGGGGAAATCTTTAAGTACGCGAGTATGAACAATGACTTTCCTTCACACGGAGTTGGTGAGTCTCATGGAACTCTCTGCCACAAAGAGGAGTATGTTTGAGGGCCAGTTCATTGGCTAATATTTTAAGAGTTGGTTTTGATGTTGCCCTTGTGGCTAAGGGGATTCAGAGGGTATGGTAGAGTAGCGCATGTACTGGGAGTTGAGGTTGGATGATCAGCCCATGATCAAATTGAATGCGGTGCAGGCTCGAAGCGGAGCTGAATGGCCCTTGACTCCTCGCACTATTTCTATGTTTCTAGTTTTTCTATGTTCCCAAACTGATCAAACGTTGCCTCTTCAGCTCTCTTAATAAAAAAAGTTTTCGTTTCCACTAAACCTTTTGCCCTCCTAATTTTAGGACTGCTAATTAATACCTGGGAGAAAAGATTAGACCATTCACCAAACCTTATCTATGATCCTCATGTTATAAACCATCTGTATAGGACACTTCCTCAGGCCACAAGAAAAAGCACTCGAAAGAAAAAACCTGTCCAAATCTCTTGAAGAAAAGGATGAACATTAATGGCTTCACAACTGCCCCATTTGAGTAAAGCCAAGTGCAACTCAAAATTCTATCATTCCTGAATAGTCCACACCAAGTTTATTATTTTTTTAGTATGTGCACTCCCAAGTTAATCCAGTTGTTTATCTGCTGATGTAATATTGCATTATAATTCTATCTGAAAACATGGATTGTCTTACCTGTTTTAAAGTGAGTCTCAGCTACCAGATCAATCCCCAACTCCAAAGGGCTATCCAGCTCGGAAAGGGTACAGATGTGAAAAGGGTTTGTACTTTAGTCAATTCATATGTATTCAGATGTAAAATTATTTTAATAGGAAATTAACTTCATGTTTTTTTAAATTGCTTCAGACTACTTGAAAAAAATATCAAGAAGTACAATTATCTTGGCTTACAATATAGTACAAACTGGAGTGGGAGCAAGCTTCTTCGCAACCATTATTGTACAGAAAAGACTGTCGTCGCCAGCAGTCTATTAATCAAACGAGCGAAGCAGGGAGTGCCACAAAATAACTCTGTTCTGATTTACACTGCAGTTTATCAAAAAAAAACACCATTGTTTTGCAATGGTTCGCAGGTTATTGTCGCTCAATTATTTTGATTGTCGCTAATATTCAGGAATGATAGAAATTTGTTGTAGATTAAAATATAGCTACATGGCTTTCCTCGCAGACTGGCAGTGAAGCCATTATCCTAATGTCAATTGACTAAACTTGATCTCTTACTCGTGATATCCTTATTCGCGGCGGTTAAACATACCACTAAAGTTAAGTAACATCCAGTGAGTCTAGGGAACACGGAATAACAAATAATTTTACGAGCTGTGGTACATGCCTGGTTTTATACCATGGCAATAAAATCGATGAGAGGGATGGAAACAACCAGTTATCGGCCCATCTCGTCTCATGATGGCAACCATCTGCCATTCATTCTCCATTTTCTCATGAATATAGGCCTGTATCCTTCTCTGCCTTGGGTCAATTCCAAGTGCGTGGCCAGACATGTTACTCTCAGTGCATTCTAGATAACCATATTGCTTCATCACACCCCTGGTGGAATTAGAAGGAACACCTCACAGCCCCTCTAAAAGCTAGGCCCCCTTATTCCAAATCTATCTCTACTACTTTTAATTTACCTCCAACATTTTCCTGCCATCTACCCTATCTATATGCTTCTCATAATTGACTAAATAATCAGGATTGTCACAATAATCAATTCAATTCACCCTAGCCGAATCTTTTCAAAATAGTGTGATTATACGTTGCTAATACATTTGTATATATACTTCCACTGATATGTGATTTACCCTGGATTGGTTTGGTGACCAATACAAGGTTTTGGTTAAAGAAAGATGGAAAAGTGAGATGAATGCATAAACTGAAGGCCTTAACAGCCCGGATGGCTTTTTAGTTTTGAGGATTTTGAACCCTTTCTCTCAAAAAGATATCTGTTAAAATACTACCCTGGCCCCAGCTAGGTCTACTACAGGTTCTTATGACACGGGCTAGGCTAGCTATTTGCTTTCTGTGAGTTCACTTTCAAGAAAGCCGATCTAAAATCTGCGCACAGTGACCCATAGGGTAACAGGTGCATCTGAAGGGTCAGGGTGGAATGGACATAATTGCACTGACCTTTCATAGAACGCACTGAGTTCATGCAGAGATGATGTGTTATATATTTGCCTGCAACCCTACTCCATTAGATCATTGCAAGCCACAATCAACAGCTCTGAACACCACAGAAAGCAACTAGCCCCAGACGTGTCCTTCAGACATGCATAGACCAGCAGGCAGAGTATTTACAGACATCTTTCCAGAATAAACACTCAGTACGGTTATCCCAGCCTGGTCCAGAATTGGCATCCTCGATGACTTGTGAAAGTTGTAAATCGATTTATTTTACTTCTTGGGATTGTTTGACTTGAATACTGTAGACACAAACTTTATCTGATAGTACATTTCACGGTTCATCCACTGTTGCAGATTGGAACACTCGTATTGTCTGCTTTGGTATGCATTCCGCTACATATTTACTGATGAAGTCTGTGACAACAGTGGCATAATCATTTAGGTTGGCTGTTGAGAACCTTGAATATGGACCAGTCTACTTACTCAAAATAAATTGTGAAGTATCTCATCTGTTTCCTCAGACAAAATAGAATAGGCAAGTCTAATGGAAGGAGTAGGCTAAACAGGAGGGGAGCATGAGAAGACCGGTGGGTTTAACTGCATTTACTTTAACGCAAGGAACGCACAGGTAAGATGGACGAGCTGAGCATGGATCAGCATTGGGACAATCGGGAAACGTGTTGAGGGAAAGGAACGACGGACAACTCATTATTCTGGCCTAGAGGTTTGATGTGCCATAGAGCATGCGCAAAAGAGGAAGTGACGTACTGCTGATCAGGAAGGATAGTGTCAAGTGGCATACAGCATGAAAACATTGAACCAACTTGTCCATGCCGACCAAGATGCCCCATGTAAGCTAGTCCCACTCCTGTCAATGCACCTGTCCAAGTGTCTTTTAAATGCTCTTCTAGTACCCTGCCTTAACTACCTCCTCTGGCATAATCTGCACTCTAATCGTTCCCTTAGCTCTACCTATTGTACTTGAGTTTGGCTTAATTGTATTAATGTATTGTATTATCTGGCCTGATTGAACGCATGCAAAAGAACGCTTTTTCACTATACCTCAGGACATGTGACAATAATAAACCTAAATCCTCCATTCCAGGCAAAGTCCTGGTGAATTATGATAATCAAAAATTACCCCAGAGTCGTGATCAGTTGGCAAGTGGGCTGAGGAATGATCAATAGAATTTAATATAAACAAGTATAATAAGCATTCAAAGTACAATTGGACAGGTACATCAATTGAGTGGGACTAGCTTACATGGGTATCTTGGTTAGCATGGACAAGTTGGTTCATAGGTGCTGCAGTTTGGAAAGTTAAACCAGAGAGGGATCGTCACAGTGAATGGCAGAGCCCTAGGGCGTGTTGTAGAGCAGAGAGATCTACAACAATATTTAAGACATTTGGACAAGATAGGAAAGGTTTGAAAGGAAATAGGCAGAGGAAACTAGTATAGATGGGGCATTTTGGTTGGGCACAGTGGAGTTGTATTTGAAGGGTATTTCTATGTATGACTGACTATAAGGGGCAGTAAGTTGACCTTGGATGTGAGAGGAGGTGTAGAGATATGGTGTGACATATCCTGCAGTGGCAGGGGAAAGTACCTGGAAAGTATTTGAGTTGGTTAGGAAACGATGATGAAACAAGGCATTACAGTGGAAGCGCCATACAGGTGAGGGAGAGGTTCACTGCCGAGGAGTGTGGTAGAGGGGAACAAATCGGTGTCTGTTCAAGGAAGAACTGAAGAGCCCCTGAAACCTTCCTGGTGGAGAATGGAGGTGTGAAGGCTTTGTTCATCCATGGTTAAGATGAGGCAGTGGCCGCCTAGGAATTGAAAGATATTGAAGTGTTGGAGAGATTTTGTGGTATCTTGGATGTAAGTCAGATGGGAATGAATAAGCGGGATCAAGATACTTGGAGAGGAATTCTGTGGGCAGAAACAAAAGGGGCCCTGCCTATGGATTTTGGGAAGGAATTAGAAACGGACAGTGGTGGGGAGAGTGGGGGAGAATATAACATTATGGAATAGAAAAGTTGTGGAGGGTAGATCGCAGGAGGTGTTGAGGTCAGTGACAGTCTGGGGAGATGGTGGCCTAGTGTTCGTGCATGGGGTTGTGGTCAAGGAATAGGTATGAGAGGGCGTCTGAGATCTGACACCTAGCCTCAGCACACTGAGGTCAGCATACCAGACCACAAGGGCATCTCCCTTGTCAACAGGTTTGTCCTTGATCTCCTCCATATGCCAATGTGAGGCCACATAAAAACGGAGGAATAGCATCTCATATTGCACTTGGGTAGCTGAGAACCCAACAGTACGAACATTAAATTATGTGGTTCTTCAGTTCAAAGGTAGTTCAAAGGTTGCTCCTCTCAGCAATGTCCATATTGAAACAACACATACTATATAAAATGCCCTTAAATACTATAAAATGAACCAAGCAAGACACTTGCAGAGAAATGTCAGAGCCCAAACTGATCTTGTTTGGAGGATATAGAGTAGTATCATAATTGGCTGTTATTCATGCTGATTAAAGCTAATTAGGAAAAAGTATGGTAGACAACAATGCTGAGGAACTCAGCGGTTGAGGCAGCATCTATGGAGAGAAGGAATAGGTGATGTTTCGGGTCGAGACCTTTCTTCGGACTGGAAAAAAGTATTGTTCCTTTGCAATAATAAATACTTTATGTATATTGTTTAATGTTGCAGCAAATGCGAAATAAATAACCAGAAAATATAAAATAATTCCTCTCATTCAACTTTTACAAAAGCTGCAATATTAGTGATGGGTGTGTTTACCAATTGTAACACTGAATGATATTGGAATTATTGCAACCATTTGTGGAAATTTGCATTGTTGGATCACTATAAGGTTTTACTTTTCATGCCTCAAAAAATTACATAGATGTTTTGTTTTGCATTATCCCAAATTCTTGATTCCTCTAATTACCAAAAATTGACAGTGTAGATAGGTAAGAATGCTGTTTCTGGGTATGGCCAGATATAAATTAGTTGGCAAGCTGGGCAAATGGAATTAAATCTCAACTAACATGATGTAGTGGATTTTGGAAGGTTAAATAAGGACAGGCACATTTATAAATGGCAGACCCCTGGAGTGATGCAGTAAAAAGGAACTTTGGGGGAAAGCCCATAAATACCCCAAAACGATATTACAGATGAATATGGTGATGAATGCAACAGATGGGATGAATTGAACATAGGACAATAAACTTGACTTGACTTGGAGACACAAGAGACTTGCAGATGCTGGGATCTTGAGCAAATAGTAATCTAAAATGGAGACCACTTTCCCCCACAACTCCTTGGTTCAGTCATCCCCTCCCACCCAATACTCCCCAGATATTTTCCCCAGCAACTGTAGAAAATGAAAAACCTCCTCGCTCACTTCCATCCAGGTACCCTAGTTGCCATTCCAGGTGAAGCAGAGATTCACATGCACTTCTTCAACCTCATCTCCGTATTCGGTGATCCCGATGTAGCTTCATGGAATTCCTGGTTGCTAACTATTTTAACTGCCTTCCCATATAACCTTTCAATCCTTGGCCTCCTCCATTGCCACTGAGGCCACATGCAAATTGGAAGAACACACTTCATTTGGCTACACCCCAACAGTATAAGATTGAATTTCAAGTAATATATTCCCTACCCATTTCTCTTTCCCTGCTCTCTTTCATAAGATCTCCCACCCCCAGGTACGCCATTTTTTGTATATCCCTTCTTTCCCCTCCTCCCACCGTCTTCCACCCACATCCCTTCCTCCAGCACTACATTTCACGCCTCCTCTCCATATCTGATGGTCTTGTCTCCTTCTCACTTTTGTCACTTACTCCATCCATCTGCTAGTCAAACCCCCCTCACTACATTCACCCATCACTTGCCAAGCTTTGCCCCACCTCTCTTTTCCAGCTTTCTCTCCCTATGCCAGCATCTGAAGAAGGGCCCTGACTCAAAACATCCTAAGTTCGTAGGAACAGAAGTAGGCCTTCCGGCCCATCAAATCTACGCTGCCATTCAATCATGGATGATCTATATTTCTCTCCCAACCCCGTTCTACTGCCTTCTTCCGATCCTTTACCCATTGCTTCCAAAGATGCTGCATGATGCAGTTCCTGCTTCACTCTGTTATTTTGACGAGAACATGGCCTGGATTCAAACATCTCAGTTATAAGGAGAGATAGGACAGGCAAAGTTTGTTTTCCCTGGAGTCGTGGAAAACAAGGGGTGACCAGGAGAGGTATGAAAAATTACATATAATAGAAGCATATGGTATAACAGTCAGACACAACATGGTGGGTTGAAATGCTCGTTTATGTGCTGTATGACATTATAATAGTGATAAAATCTGTTGATTCCTGCCTTGAATGCCATCAATGCCAGATTTGCCACAGCCCTCTTGGAGAGAGAATTCTAAAGATTCACTGTCCGCCAAGAAGAAATTACTAATTTCTGTTCGAAAAAGTCTATCTCTTATTTTGAGATTGTGACCCTCGTCCAAGACTCTTTACAACAGAAGCATTCTCCCCAAATCTACGCTGTTCACAGATAAATGTGGGATGTTTCACATTGACGCATTTCATGCCTAAATGAGATAAAAACTCATTATTCTTAACTAGAGCACAGAATCCTAGCCTACACAATTTGTCATATTTCACAGCTAGAAACGAAAACAGTAATCAGTCAGCAGAGTTCTGCCTGTGTGCTTAATTATGCACTGCGCATACTTTTCCCCATCACGGCACGGTGGCGCAGCAGTAGAGTTGTTGCCTTACAGCACCAGAAACACGGATTTGATCCGGACTACAGGTAATTGTACGGAGTTTGTACGTTCTCCCCGTGACCTGCGTGGGTTTTCTCCGAGATCGGTCTCCTCCCACACTCCAACGACATACAGGTTTGTAGGTTAATTGGCTTAATATAAACGTAAAATTGTCCCCAGAGTGTGTGGGCGATGGTGTGAGTGTGCAGAAAATCACTGGTCGGTGCGGACTCGAGGGCCGAAGGGCGATTCTGTGCTGTATCTCTGAACTAAACTAAAATGTACTGCACACGGATGGATTTTAAACCAGATTATAATTCAATCTTCTTGCATTATAACATTTGGCACGGTGCATCAAAGGCATAAATCAAGATGAGAATACAGTCTGTTCTCAGCATTTCACAATTCAGAATGCATTGTTCGACTTGTTGCCATTGTGTACTTCCTGCTTCAACTATTCCCAGCATTTTGTTATGACAACATAACAAAATGGAAGTAATACAATTTAACAATGGCTCAAAGACACTGGGGAATCATTTGTCATCATGCATAGGGACGATAATAGTTCTACTTACTCAAAATATGCATGCCAATAATAATATTTCAGCACTAAGTAGCTTTTACAAATGTTAGCAATTTTTGTATTTATTTCAATATTACACTATATTTGCTATGGTACCACGATGGCAGGATTCCAAATAAAATGAGGTGCCGTTCTGCACAACTGCATTTTACCAAATGCCCTTGCAGTTGGTAGCACTGTTCCAGTCATATTAGCAATTGTTTTGAAAGTGCTGTGTGCATTGACTGCGACAGCTTATGACATGAGATGGCAACCTTGTTTTCCGGGAAGTATTCTGCAGCTAGACACCAAATACTGAGTAACTCAGCAGATTTAACTTCTGACTTCCCTTACCTACTCTAACCTCATCCCGTCTGACCATACAGGCCTTTGTAACTATCCCGATATTATCAACAAACCCTCCATCAAGGGAGGGCTGTTGTAGTCTTGCGGGCTGTCCTGCTGTACTTGAACTAAGCTCTAATCATTCTTTACAGGTCTTCAATAATGAATGAAAAGGAATAAAGATGAGTTTGGAATGCGTACACTTGGGAAAATTAAGTTTTCAATTGTTCTATCATAACATGATTTTGAATATAGAAGTCGGGAGGTCATGTTGCAGTTGTATAAGATGTTGGGCAGACCGCATTTAGAATATTGCGTTCCGTTCTGGGCACCATGTTATAGGAAAGATATTGTCAAGCTTGAAAGGGTTCAGAAAAGATTTACGAGGATGTTGCCAAAACTAGAGGGTGGGAGCTATAGGGGAAGTTGAGTAGGCTGGGTCTCTATTCCATGGAGCGTAGGAGGATGAGGGAAGATCTTATAGAGGTATATAAAATCATGAGAGGAATAGATCGGGTAGATGCACAAAGCCTTCTACCCAGAGTAGGGAAATCGAGGACCAGATGACATAGGTTCAAGGTGAAGGGGAAAAGATTTAATAGGAATCCGAGAGGGTGGTGGATGTATGGTAGGTAGTTGAGGCTGGGGCTAGGCAACCAAGGGTTATGGACCAAGCGTAGTGAAGTGGGACTAGGGTAGCTGGGACATAGTTGGCCGGTGTGGGCGAGTTGGGCCGAAGGGCCCGTTTCCACTCTATCACTCTATGACTCCATAACAGTAGAAGCTCAAAATAATTATGAATGCTATTGAGAAAATTATTTAAAATATTTTCTGCAACATGAACATCAAAACTTATTGGATCCTGAACGTGCAATTCAAATATCTTCATGTTGATATATTGTACTCACCAATATTTGTTCGTTCCAGGGCCTAAAAATTGTTTGGTGCCTGGAAAACTGCATTAATTCAGCAGAGTGCAGAGGCCATTGAACATTTTGTTCAAAAGGCCCATGGCTGCAAATTCCAACACACAATGGAAATGTTTGAGGTCCCTGGTGCAGGGTCAGAAAGAAATCGTCTTAGTTCAAGTCAGGTTATTGACTCCAAAAGGGCTCCAAACACTTGCTGGGAAAAGTGGCAGTTATACAATTGAGAGGGAGGTGTTGGGGTGCGCTTATGTATGTTAGAGGGCCTACCTATTCCCAGTGGCAGATTTCAAATTAGCAGCTTCCAATTTTTGGGCAATGGTGTCTCTGATGACCTGCTCTGGGCCCAACATGTACATGTCATCACCAAGAAGGTGCACCAGTGCCTATACTTTCATTGAAGTTTCAGGAGATTTGGCTCGTTAATGGAATCTACAGATATATTAAGAGTAAAAGGGTGGCTGGGGAGAGAATTGGCCCTCCTAAAGATCAGCACGGCTATCTTTGTGTAAAGCCACAAAAGATCTTATTTTATGAGGAAAAGATCATGTAGACTAAGGAAATGAGACACCTTGCATCTTTTCTTGTAAACCAACATCTGCAGTTCCTTGCATCTCAGACTTAGCAGGGATAGTCAGCATGGCTTTATGCATGGGAAATCATCTCATGAATCTGATCAGAGTTCTTTGAAGAGATTGCGAAGAGGATTGATGAAAGTAGGGCTGTGGATGTTGTTTATATGGCCTTTGACAAGGTCCAACATATTTGCCTGGTTTGGAAGATGAGATCCAATGGAATCCAAGGTGAGCTAGGCAATTGGATTCAAAATTGGCGGAGGAAGCAGTCAAAGGGTAGTTGTGGAGAGCCGGCAGATACGTTCACATTGCTGACTTCCGAGGCTGACTTTGTGCGCCTGTTAGTCTGGCAATACGGATAATCCAGAAAGGCTCTGGAATCAAGGGTGCCGGAAAATCGTGGGTAGACCTGTACTGATGTCTTGTTTCTTTTCACTGTCTGGTACAATTCATGTTTTAGTGTGTTGTCTGCATCTATGTGCCTGTGATGCTTTTTATGTACCTTAAATTTAAAAATACAGTTTCCAGTTTCAAACAGAAGATAAATCTAATAATTAAACTAGCACTGTGTGTATTCTGAAAGTCTTCCAAGTTATTTGTGAATATATCTGCAAATTGAATGATCCAAACCTATAATTCTAAACAATTTAGATTTGTATAAATGATAGAGAATCTGACATGCTGACTATTTTCTTGCGATAAACACAGGTTGTAATTCTTTCATTGTTCCATTCCTGGTACATATGACAATTAAACACTCTTAACACGCTCTACACTCTGTAATAGGATAATTACAATGAGGTGTCACGTGCACTCAGTAAAAATCAGCCTACATCCATCATGCATAACTTTAACTTAACTATAAAAGGCAGCACAATGGTGCAGCGGCAAAGACCCGCATTTGATCTTGAACTTGGGTGCTGTCTACGGTGTTTGCACATTCGCCCTGTGACCGCATGGATTTTCTCCAGATGCTCTGGTTTCCCACCCACAGTCCAAAGACATACAGATTTGTAGTTAATTTGCTTTTGTAAAATATATCCCTGGTATGTATGATACGGGTGAGTGTTGGTTGGTTGGCATGGACTCGGTGAGCCGAAGGTTCCACGCTGCATCTCTAAACTAAACAAGACTAACAAACATAATTTATGTTACCCTAACACACAAGCTGAAATGAAGGAACAGGTACATATGAACACTGTTGTTA
Organism: Okamejei kenojei; assembly: GCA_035221665.1. Lineage (NCBI taxonomy): Eukaryota > Metazoa > Chordata > Chondrichthyes > Rajiformes > Rajidae > Okamejei > Okamejei kenojei. The sequence goes on from CM069152.1 coordinate 22,631,851, forward strand.
AAAACTGGTTCTCTGTTGTATCTCAGCAAGGAAACACAAACATTCCAAGAACAATCATACAAAATACAATTTGTAAACTAAATAATCCTAACAAAAACATCTTTGTCTTTGCAACCAGAAACGTAAACCATTCCTTGCCCCCACAGATTGGCTTGACCCCTTGAGTTCCTCCAGCAAATGTGAGAAAACTAACTCCTCCTCAGAACAGCACATTACATTTATTGCTGCATGTGCCATTTATTTCTATAGAAGCCCAGTACACAAGGTAGCAAAATACTTATCAATATAAAATAATAAAACCGAGAATTTCGATCATCATGGAAAAAGGGAAAGTTAATATTTGCCACCTTTTTTGTTTTTAAGATGGTAAAAGCACATTAAACAAAAAGCATAAAATGGAGAAAAAGACACAAAGTGCTGGAGTAATTCAGCGGGTCAGGCCGCATCCTTGGAGAATATGGATAGGTGATGTTTCGGGTCCCAATGGGTTGAGTTCCACCAGCATATCGCTAAATGTCGGGACCCGAAATGTCACCTATCCATGTTCTCCAACTAAGCTGTCTGACCAGCTGAGCTACTCAGCACTTTAAGTCTGTTTTTGTAAACCAGCATCTACAGTTCCTTTCATATGGTGTCATCAACATCCCAAAATCTATTCCAAGCATGCATTTAACTTTTGACCATTCTAAGCGTGCATTCAGCTTTGACCAATTGAAACATGTGCCAATTTGTGCAAGCCTCAAATGACAATCTTGACATTATTACTCTTACGATTCTGCATTTTAATTTGGTGTCTTCCTAGCTCTAGAACATACAAGCAAAACTTCATTCCTAATATTACACTTGTCGATTCCTTTCACTCTGGTCTTTAACCCTTCTGCCTACTTGTGGGTCAAACATAATACCTAACTGGAGGTTTAAATGCCTAGAACAAAATTCTCCCCCTGCCTGATGTTCAGAGACCAGCTCAACAACTCAAGGTGCAGTACTTGCTGCTGATGTGGTTGTTGCAGAAGTTCCCAGTTGACACAAACTTCTAGATATTGGGCTGCCATCCCCATCATAGGGCCAGATAGACTGCATCCCAGGGTACTTAAGGAAGTAGCCCCAGAAATAGCAGATGCCATAGTGATAATTTTTCAAAACTCTTTAGATTCTGGAGTAGTTCCTGAGGATTGGAGGGTAGCTAATGTAACCCCACTTTTTAAAAAGGGAGGGAGAGATAAAACGGGGAATTACAGACCAGTTAGTCTAACATTGGTAGTGGGGAAACTGCTAGAGTCAATTATTAAAGATGGGATAGCAGCGCATTTGGAAAGTGGTGAAATAATTGGACAAAGTCAGCATGGATTTACGAAGGGTAAATCATGTCTGACGAATCTTATTGAGTTTTTTGAGGATGTAACTAGTAGAGTGGATAAGGGAGAAGCAGTGGATGTGTTGTATCTGGACTTTCAGAAGGCTTTCGACAACGTCCCACACAAGAGATTGGTATACAAACTTAAAGCACATGGTATTGGTGGTTCAGTATTGATGTGGATAGAGAACTGGCTGGCAGACAGGAAGCAAAGAGTAGGAGTGAACGGGTCCTTTTCAGGATGGCAGACAGTGACTAGTGGGGTGCCGCAAGGCTCAGTGCTGGGACCCCAGCTATTTACAATTTACATTAATGATTTGGACGAGGGAATTAAATGCAACATCTCGAAGTTTGTGGATGACACGAAGCTGGGAGGCCGTTAGCTGTGAGGAGGATGCTAGGAGGCTGCAGGATGACTTGGATAGTCTGGGTGAGTGGACAAATGCATGGCAGATGCAGTATAATATGGATAAATGTGAGGTTATCCACTTTGGTGGCAAAAACAGGAAGGTAGACTATTATTTGAATGGTGACCGATTAGGAAAAGAGGAGATGCAGCGAGACCTGGGTGTCATGGTACACCAGTCATTGAAAGTAGGCATGCAGGTGCAGCAGGCTGTGAAGAAAGCGAATGATATGTTGGCATTCATAGCAAAAGGATTTGAGTACAAGAACAGGGAGGTTCTACTGCAGTTGTACAGGGTCTTGGTGAGGCCACACCTGGAGTATTGCGTAGAGTTTTGGTCTCCTAATCTGAGGAAAGACATTCTTGCCATAGAGGGAGTACAGAGAAGGTTCACCAGACTGATTCCTGGGATGGCAACGACTGCCATAAATGAAGAAAGACTGGATAGACTTGGCTTGTACTCGCTGGAATTTAGAAGATTGAGGGGTGATCTCATAGAGACTTACAAAATTCTTAAAGGGTTGGACAGGCTAGTTGCAGGAAGATTGTTCCCGATGTTGGGGAAATCCAGGACAAGGGGTCACAGTTTAAGGATAAGGGGGAAGTCTTTTAGGACCGAAATGAGAAAATCGTTTTTCACACAGAGAGTGGTGAATCTCTGGCACAGAAGGTAGTTGAGGCCAGTTCGTTGGCCATATTTAAGAGGGAGTTGTATGTGGCCCTTGCGGCTGAAGGGATCAGGGGGTATGGAGAGAAGGCAGGTACGGGATACTGAGTTGGATGATCAGCCATGATCATATTGAATGGCGGTGCAGGCTCGAAGTGCCGAATGGCCTGCTCCTGCACCTAATTTCTATGTTTCTATGTTTCTATCATGCCTAATATAATCAGTTGAAGTTTCAGTTCCCTTTAAATATTACCATGTGCCACTCAGAAAGTTGCAGCTCGTTCCTACGAGGGAAATGTGAGAAATGGGAACAGGATGCAGTCTGGGCAAGTGGAAGCAGTTTCTGTGAGATGCACATTGCACAATGCGTGTTCTGATTTGTAGGAAATTCTAATTTTACCTGACATTTGGAAAATACTTTAAACACAGAGATTCACATTTTACATGTAGATACTTAGAAATCCTAATCCCAAATTCCTGCTGAAACATTTATTGCAGCTTTTTCTTTTAAGCTTTAATTTGGGTAACTGTCCAAACTTTAGTTGAGCAACCCCAAGCTATTTCTAATTCTGATAACGACTTTCCATTATGAGGGTGTTACACTCTTACTTACTTCTTTGAGATTGTTACTTTTATTCTACATAGTTTAAAACATATATTTGTGATAACATCGTGCTATTCCTGGCCTCAAAAAGATCAACTACCAGTAATGTGTAGGAAAGACCTGCAAATACTGGTTTAAATCAAAGGTAAATGTGGGAGTATCTCTCCAGAGATGCTGCTTGTCCCACTGAGTTACTCCAGCATTTTGTGTCCACCTTCAACTATCAGAAATGTTGTGTTTAATCATATTGGTGGAATCGGCAGTATATTTCTCGTGACATCAATGATTTGGAAATGAACTTATGCTATTTATCAATTCAAGCCACATAACTGGTCTCTCTGAAACTCTGATATGACTTTCATACTTTTTCCTGTATTGTCTTCAAATCAGTTCAAGTTCAGGCAGTCAGGTGCCCTGTCATATAATGTTGAGCAACATGCTCAACACTTGTTACCACTAGGTTGTCTGAAGTCACACAGATGATTTATACTGAGTCTATAAATTATAAATTCAGAGTGGGAATGGCAATAATTTTTATTTTTACAACTAAAACTCTTATGATCAATGTATATAGTGTTCATTAGACAGATATAGCTTTCAGGCATTAGAACCCCACCACCCTGCCCCCCCCCCCCCCCCCCCCCCCCCCCCCCCCGCCAAAGCCCACACAGAATTCATGGCCTTTTACAATTTAATGCATTTGATTGGGGAAGGAAATTATATGGGCACGTTGTATGTTCACTGCAATAGCAGTTTGAAATAATAGAAAGGGGACATAAATCTTAAAATTTGTAGTATTGCTTAAAAGCTTGATAACACAATATGATTTTTAAGTCTGTGAAATTCACATTTTAATCAAAACTAGAAATCACAATTTACAAGAAAATGTCCTTATATATTTCCCGTAGTCCATCACCAATAAATCACATTGCAATAATTCTCCTCATGCATATAGTAAAACACGAGTTCAAGCCAGCTTTCAAAAAGTTCCAATCGTCAACAAAACCCACACCGCAGGTAAACGGTATTTGTTATTAACAAACCACAAAATACAGTCACCACATGCTTCATTTTATGTGCTTATTTCCATAACGATTTACACATTGATCTACAATTCCTTTAGATATAATTGCTCCTATTCATTGATTGCTTTCTGTGCAATGTTGCTGCACGTGCGCTACTGATGTGTTTCTAGATAATGCAAATAAAAATTTAAATACATATTTCCTCCTATATCTCCTAACAACCACATGGAATGGTAAGGATATATTAAATTTATGTATACTTCATATTATTTATTTATTAACTTTATGCGGGGCACATGCTGAACACAGTAAAGCTGATCTAATGCAGGTTTCAAACTGAGAAATGTTTATCATTGTGATATTACCATCTAACATTACTCTATTGAAGGATTTTAGGGAGACATCCAAAACAGGTCAGAAGTGGGGGAAGGAAAAGATTGGGGATGGGAAAGATTGTGAACAATGTTCTTTATCATTCAATAATCAAACTAACATTCTTTTTTCAAATTTCACCTTACTGCTTGCAACCGCAATGATGCCAATAGGGACTGCAAGGCCAGTATGTTGGCCTGGTCTTTCCCAAGTACATCCAATGTGGGCTGTCTCTGACCAATCCCATAGTGGATCTCAAAAAGATGTCTGGTCACTTAACTGCATATGCAAACTGAAACTTCAGGGATGGGTACTGGATGCCAGTGTTCCTGGCCTTCAGAAAAATGGTAAGGATCATACATGAGCAATTTAACACTCTCAAAAATGTGGTTAGAATTCTAGTTTATACCCAATGATTTTTGCTTGAAGACAAGCTTCAATAGCGTGCAAGACAAGACACAAAGTATTGGAGTAGCTCAGGAGATCAGGCACTATCTCAGGAAAACATGGATAGGTGATGTTTACCTCCAAAGCAATTTTTCTCCCACTATTCATTTCAATGAATTTAAGTGACTTTTAGTTTAGAGATACAACATGATAACAGGCCCTCGTCCAACCAATCTAGGCCAACCATGGATCACCCATTCACACTAGTTCTATGTTATCCCACTTTCTCATCAAATCTCTATGCACTAGAGGGAATTTACAGTGCCAATTAAGCTACAAAGTCACGTGGGATGCGGGAGAAAACCAGAGTATCCAGGTGATGCCCACAAGGAGAATGTGCAAACTCCACACAGACAGCATCTGAGGTCAGGATCGAACCCGAGTCACTGGATTATTGAGGCAGTAGCTTTACCAGCTGCACCACTATACCACCCTTATTCAATTTTACTTCAATGATTCATTTAATTCTATCCTACCAAATAATTTTGTCTCCAATCCTGACCTCAGGTATACAGCCAATTAAGATCACGACACTGCTCCTATTCTTTTTCACAATTCTTTCTGGCATTCTGAATTTTTATCTACACAACTCCATTGTGTTCAGACATACCAATTATATATTGTACAATTCTATATTGTACTTTTCAATTATCATCTCTGCCTCACTGACTTGCATCATCCTGACTCCAACACATTTACAGAATCCTTCATTGTATTGACTCAATAACTGTTTGGCAATTCACTGAAAGTCCCAACCTTTACTTCTGCTGTGGCTGACTGTGATCACCATCTCTGACCCACCATAATGAAAAAACGATGAAGCTCTTGTCTACCTGCACATTCTTCCACTTTCCAATAGCTCCTTGGGGAGAGGGGTGAAGGGGGAGGGGGAACTGCTCTACTCCTCTCTGATGCCATAGGGGAAAACTGGAACAAATTGCACTCACTCGAAGAAGGGTCTCGACCCGAAACGTCACCCATCTCCTTCGCTCCTTAGATGCTGCTGCACCCGCTGAGTTTCTCCAGCCTTTTGAGTACACTCACTCTTGCCCAGTTAAAAGCACTCTCAACTCCAGATCAGAAGGTTATGAGTTTGGCCTTTTCATAGGCATGAGCAAAAAGAAACGCAACTGATACTTCAGTATTGAAGGTGAATTGAAGATAGGTCTGATTATGTGATAAACCCAAAACGGTCTGGTCCCTCGGGTGGATGTAAAGGACTCATGACACAAAATAGACTAATTATTTCCAATATCTGCCCACTATTTATCTCTGAATCGACATTTCTGAAAGCAGATCACTTGGTTATTACAAAATGTTGGAGAAATTTAGCAGGTCAGGCAGCATATGTCAATGGTTTGGTTTGGGACATTTCTTCAGACTGAGTAAGAGGGAGAAGCTGGAAAAAAGAGGTAGGGAAGATGCTCGAGTCAATTATTAAAGACGCAATAGCAGCGCATTTGGAAAGCAGTGACAGGATTGGTCAAAGTCAGCATGGATTTATGATGGGGAAATCATGCTTGAATAATCTTCTGGAATTTTTTAAGGATGTAACAAGTAGAATGGATAAGGGCGAGCCAGTGGATGGGGTGTATCTGGACTCTCAAATAGCATTTAACAAGGTCCCACAGAAGATCTTAATGTGCAAAATTAGAGCAAATGGTATTAGTGGGGTGCCGCAAGGCTCGGTGCTGGGACCCCAGTTATTTACAATATATATTAACAATTTAGACGAGGGCATTAAATGTAACACCTCAAAGTTTGCGGATGACACAAAGCTGGGTGGCGGTGTGAGCTGCAAAGAGGATGCTGTGATGCAGCAGGATGACTGATAGGTTATGGAAGTGGGCAGATGCATGGCGGATGCAATATAATGTGGATAAATATGATGTTATCAAGTTCAAGTGAGTTTATTGTCATGTGTCCCTGATAGGACAATGACATTCTTGCTTTACTTCAGCACACAGAACATAGAAGGCATTTACTACAAAAAAATCAGTGTGTCCATATACCACACATAAATATATACACACATGAATAAATAAATATCCACTTTGGTGGCAAGAACAGGAAGGCAGATTATTATCTGAATGGTGTCAGATTAGGAAAAGTAGAGGTGCAACAAGACTTGGGTGTCCTTGCACATCAGTCACTGAAGGTAAGCATGCAGGTAAAGCAGGCAGTGGAGAAAGCTAATGCCATGTAGGCCTTCATAGCGAGAGGATTTGAGTATAGGAGCAAGGAAGTCCGGCTACAGTTGTACAACAGGTCCCTGGTGAGGCCGCACCTGGACTGGTGTGTGCAGTTTTCGTCTCCTAATTTGAGGAAGGACATTATTGCTATTGAGGGAGTGCAGTATAAGTTCATCAGGTTAATTCCCAGGATGGCGGGACTACCATATGATGAAAGAATGGGTCGACTGGACTTGTATTCACTGGAATTTAGGATGAGAGGGGATCTAATGGAAGCCAATCAAATTCTTAAAGGATTGGACAGGCTAGACGCAGAAAAAATGTTCTGGGGGGGGGGGAGTCCAGAACCAGGACTCACAATTTAAAAATAAGGAGTTTAGGGCTAAGATGAGGAAAAACCTTTTCTTCCAGAGAGTTATGAATCTGTGGAATTCTCCGAATTCCACAGAAGGCAGTGGCGGCCAATTTACTGGATGTTTTCAAGGGAGAGTTAGGTTTAGCTCTTAGGGCTAAAGGAATCAAGGGATATGGGTGAAAAGCAGGAACGGGGTACTGATTTTGGATGATCAGCCATGATCATATTGAATGGCGGTGCTGGCTCGAAGAGCTGAATGGCATACTCCTGCACCTATTTCCATGTTTCTATTGGCAGATGGCGGAGTATTTAAACAAGGTCGTGAGACGATATTGGCATTTATGAGGAAAAGGAACATGTAAATGCAGGGATTAGAGGAATATGGATCATATGCAGGCAGATGAGATCAGTTTAACTCTGCACCATGTTCGGCACAACCATTGCGGGCCAAATGGCCTGTTCCTGCACTGTACTGTTCTATGCTAACTCTATGTTAACCTAAATTAAGATAGCAGAGCGACTGCATTAGGTTCAATCATGACCTCTGGTGCTGTCTGGAGTTTGCACCATCTGGGACCACATGGGTTTCCTGTGGGTGTTCTGGTTCCTACATTCCAATAGTTTTGGTTTAGGTAGTCTTTTGGCCAATGGAAATTGCTCATTACGTGTAGATGAGAAGCAGAATCTGGGAAAGTTGATGGCAATGCAAGGAGAATAAATGACAGGTAGAGCTGGCAGAGGCACAATGGGCTGAAATAGTCTCCTCCATAGTAAGGAAATAGAAATAAAGGTTGATGGTACTGATGCCATAATACATGGATGTCTGATGTGTGTCATATTTGAGCCTGTATAAAACAAAGGCTTCAACATATTTGTACTATTCTTGAGCATGTAACATCATACAGTCAACTTTAAAGGAGTAACTTATCTTGACCCCACTTGTGTGAAGCATCAATGTAAATTTGTTGAATTAAATGTTCAAGAAACCTTGTGGTGGCATATATGTTTCTAAGCAATATAAAGCAATCAGCATAATTAGTCATTATAATATTCAAGTTGTTAAGTATCCCCTTGGGATTGAGGCCAATTTGCTTCCACTCCAGTTCTGCAGCCTCTGATGAAGCGTTTGTGGGAACCACAGACACTTTCATCGATTGGCCTGGAGGCACCTAACGGGACAGACGGCAGGTATTGTGGTACACCCCGTTTATATTGTATTCTGCATATTCCTGACACACAGACTCAATGCCATCCTGAATACTCCTCCTCTCCTTTCATCAGTTAGGAACAGAGATCACAAAAGTGGTGAAATTGCAATTTATCCAAAGAAGCTTTAAGCAGCATAATGAGTCAAGTTGAGTTTATTGTCATGTCACCAGTACAGTGATGAACAGGTATGATGAATGAGCAGTGCAACATATAGCAAAACATGTTTATGTGTTATCACAATTTTCCTGATAACAGTACAAAAGACATCACCAAAAAAGAGTTTGATCATTGAACATTAGTTAAAAATGTGGAGCTTTAACACAACTGCTTTCATTTCCAAGTACATTGCTGTTGAATGTGCAGAGACACTGCGGTTGCATAAGCCCACAATAATATCACAATAAGTTATGATAAGCCTCGGGTAGAATGAGTCTAACAGACTTGATACATTCTGAAATTTCTACTCTTCTTAAAGGGCCTGTCCCACTTAGGCGAGTTTTAGGCGACTGCCGGCGAAGTCACAGTTGTAGCGGGATGCCGAAAAAACAGCTTCTCTGGACCCACCCTACGACAATGTCTACAAAAAGCTACCACCTAGTCGACGTCAAGCTACGTCAACCGGCGACACAAATCCACGTGACTTGGGACGTCCACACCTACCACAACCTTCGACCACACAGGCGACAACGTACGACAACCAAAGTCCACTTATATTCACCCGCGACAAGATACGACAAGCTGCAGCCCTGATGGCGACAACTGAAGACAGTTTGGTCGCCGGTACCTGTCGCCGGTTGACGTAGGTAGTCGCCAATGGCATTCACCGGTCAGCACCCGGCAACAACCAACGTCACCCGGCGTCAACCTACGACAGGAGAAGTCAGGCAACGTCAAGCCCACGGGTGCCAAAAGGTTTTGAGCAACATTTAAAAATAAATACCAAACTCAGGAGTTTTATTTCAAACAATCAGATCAATTGCAAATATCCAAAAAGATGAAAGTAAACTAAATTGAATCTCTTTCCTTCCCATTTCTGAAAAAGAATGCAGACCCAAAAGGTTAAGTCTTGCTCTTCTACAGAGCACCTGCCATTATGTAATGCATAACTACTTTTCTAGCACTGATCATGACAACCCCAGTCAAAATAATGACAGCCAGAACAATATCTGATCCACAATTAGAATCAAACCCCATGTCAGACTGTGAAATTAAAGCATAACTGGTTTGAAACCAAAGCACAGCGAACAGACCAACCGTCAATGCATTCAGTTTCCTTCACAGGCAGCTGTTGTGAACCAGCTGTCCCTGCAGGTAGCTTTGTAGAACATAGAACAGTGCTTCACAAGAACAGGCCCTAAGGCCCACAATGTCTGTGCCAAACACGATGCCAAGTCCAATCCTTATCTGCCTGCACATAATCGATATCCCTGCATATCCATGTGCTTATTCAAAAGTTTCTGAGAAGCCACTATTGCATCTGCCTCCACCAACTCACCCAGCCAGCGCATTTCAGGCACTCACCATTCTGTGTGCAAAAGCACTTGCCCTGCACATCATGCTATGCCCGCTAGTATTCCGATATTTCCACCCTGAGAAATAAGTTCTGACTGTCTACCCCATCTACAGTGGCTTGAAAAAGTTTTCATACCCCTTGAACCTTTCCACATTTTGTCACTTTACAACCACAAACGTAAATGTATTTTATTGGGATTTTGTGATAGACCAACACAAAGTGGTGCATAATTGTGAAGTGAAGGAGGAAAATTATACCATGGGTTTCTAAAATTTTATTCACAAATAAAAAACTGAAAAGTTGTGCTGCTAAAGTATCTTCAGCCCCCGAGTTCCTTTTTGGTAGAAACACCATTTTCAGCTGCAATTACAGCATGGCAAGTCTTATTAGGGATATGTAATCTCTACCAGCTTTGCACATTCTAGGAGACTGAAAATTTTGCACCAGTCTTCCTTTCAAAATAGCTCACACACTCAGTCGGATTGATGATGAGAGCGCGTGATGTCTTATCTAAGTCTTGCCTGACATTCACAATTGGATTTAGGTCTGGACTTTGACTGGGGCCATTCTACACACATATAATATGCTTCGATCTATACTATTCCATGGTAGCTCTCAGTATGTTTAGGGTTGTTTTGTCTGCTGGAAGGTGAAAAAAAAAAGCCCCAGTGACTCAAGTCTTTGCGAATCTAACATGTTTTTCTTCTAAGATTGCTCTTGTATTTAGGCGCATCCATCTCCGCTCAACTCTGGACACAGCTACCCTGGTCCCTTGCTGAAGAAAAGCATTCCCCCACACATGATGCTGCTAGCCAACCTACCATGTTTCACATGGGGAGATGGTGTGTCAGTGAGTGCAATTTGGGTTTAGTTTTTCGCACACACAATATGCCGTTTGCATTATTAGTACACCTAAAACTTCCATTTATTTCTCATCAGACCAGAGCACCTCCTCCAATGTTTGCTGTGTCACCACATCGTGTGAAAAACTAGCAAACGGACTTTCTTATGGCTTGTTTCAACCATGGCTTTCTTCATTTGCCACAAGTCCATAAAGGCGCGAATTTGTGGAGTAGCACGACTTATATGTCCTGTGGTGTAGAATTCTCCCACTTTGAGCTTGCTGGATCTCTGCAGCTCCTCCAGAGTTCCCATGGGCCCTCTTGCTGCTTCTTGATCAATGCCCATCCACCATCTCTGCCTGCTGTTCAGTTTTAGGTGGAAAGGGAATGGTCTTGGTAGTTGACAGTTGTGCCATACGTCTTGCCATTTTCGTATGATGGAATTGAACAGTGTCTCCCATGAATGTTCTAAAGCTTGGGATATTTTTAAACTCAAACCCTGCTTTAAACTTCTCCAACAACTTTTATCCCGAAGACTGCCCTGGTGTGTCATTGGGCTTCATGATTGTGTTGTTTCACTAATGTTCACTCATAACAAGACCTCTGAGGCTTCACTCAGAACCAGGCAGTGATTTTATACAGAGATTAGATTTACGCACAAGTGGATCTATTTACTAATTAGGTTGACTTCTGACATGCAATTGGTTGCACTGGAATTTTATTTAGTGTATCAAGTAAAAAAAAAAGGGGGCTGAATAAACTTTTGCACACCCCCACACTTTTTTTATTTCAATTTTTTTTTATTTGTAGGCCCACAATTCCAGTGTTTGCTGTGGGGCGGAGATGAAAATGAGGGGTGATTCAAACAGTGAAAACTCCAGCTGGACGGAAGAGAGAGGGGAACAAGGGTATCTTGAAGTTAGAATAAATCAATTTCATACTCCGGCAGGATTGTATGCTGGCCCCCAGCGAAATATGGAGGTGTGTTACACCTCCAATTGCGTTTGTCTCCACTCTGGACCGTGGGACTAGGGACGAGGAAAGGTCAATATGGGGAAGTGAAATGGAGGAATTAAAGTGTTTGGCACCTGGGAGATTCTGTAGGGCCAAGACGGACTGACGAATTAGAAAGACACCCCGGACTTTACCCACAATGCAAATCCTATATATGATGGTAGAGTGTGACCCTGTTGTTGACTACTATGCTTTTTTCAGCAAGTAAATGTTCAGAATACTATTTTCACCAAGAACATTGCCTGTGCTCATTTCAAGAAATTTTTTTGCTCTTATTAAGTTCCGCAAATGATTATTTTTTAAAAAGTCTGAATCTTTTGCATTCCGTTTTTAGAATTCCACTCACATTGCAGTCCGGTTTCAATACTTTATAGTGCAGGCACAGTACATTTCCGAGAACCCTGCACCAATGATCATGGAAAGGCAGCAAGCTCCCATACAGGCTTTTTATTTTAAAGAAAATGTGGGAAAATTAGATGATATTCCCCTTTCGTTGTCAAAGAGATTGCAAGTGTAGAGTGTGGACTATTGAAATAACAATAAAACAGGGCACCATGAAATCCACTGCAATTTAACAGGGCGAGCGGGGAGTGAAAAGTGTTTGAAAGAACAACTTACATTGAAATAGGTTGAGAAAAATTGCTATTTGAGCTGAGCGGGCATTAATTCACTGACTGGGCAAATGCCCCGCCTCCTCCTTCGACTGCACTGAAAACAGCGGAATACCAGGACAGTCATCTTAAGGAATCAATGAAGTCCATCAATCTCACGAGATCAGGCACTTGAGATGTGTCAGCATTAAAAATATAAGGACCACCTACTTTGCATTATCCATAAAAGAATATGAAAAAATATTCACAATACACAAGCTTGGCCATATTTAATAAAGACGTGGATCGTTACAGACCTATCCAATATGACTGAATTGAAGTAGACTGAATGGCTTAGGCATCAGTAACATGCTATTCAACATCTGAGAGTTTTTTTAAAATAGGCAAACAGACCACGATGCAAAGGCAACGTTTAGAGAGAGAAGGGGGAAGAGGGAAGAGTGTAGGGAGGTGGAGGTGGAGGGGGAGCATCGGAGGAGGGGAGAGAGAGGAAGGGGAGAAGGGGGGGAGACATCTGAGGGAGAGGAGGGGAAGAGGGTGGAGAGTGGAGGAGGGAGAGAGGACGAAGGCCAGAAGAGTGGAGAGGTTGAGAGGGAGAGGAGGTTGGGAGGGGAGGGGAGGAGGGAGCAGAGGTGATGGAGGTGGGAGAAGGAAGAAGGTGGAAGATGAGAGGGGGAACGCGGGGGGGGGAAGAGGAGGGAAGCGGGGGGGGGGGGAAGAGGAGGGGAGCTGGGGGGCGGGAGGAAGAGGGGAGGGGTGGGGGGCCTGAGGGAGCTGGGGTGGAGGAGCATGATAGGAGCAGTTAGCAGCAGGGGGGAGGGGGCGCCTGGCCCTGGCAGGGCGCTACAGCAGCCGCAGTCGGGTTGTTCGGATGGGACACTAAATCGCTAGCCTCTTGGCTCGCTCATTGGAAAAGTCTCGTGCGCAGCCGCGAGAAGAAAAGTTCTCATCGCCTGAACGCCAGTGACTCAGGATCTGCAGAACTTGCTCTTTTTCTGCGCCTTTTGAAGAAGGGGGGGAGAGGGTGGTGACGTTAACTTGTGGAAACAATGCACTGCGCGTTGACAGCAAACTGCTTTAATCCAAGTTGAGTGGGGGGGGGGGGGCACACGAGCAAAGGATTGTGACGTCATAGTCGATGATTTTTTTAAACTATGAATTAAAAACAATTTTAGTAAAAAGACTCGGGAAATATTGAACCAAATTGTCAGAGATGAGGGGAATTTTGAAATCCGAGAGAATCTCTACCGGAAAAATGTAAAAATGTCAGCGTTACCGCGTTGGGTTTCTGAGGAGTTGTGAATGAGAAACAAATAATAAATGGAGTTTAATAGTTATAGACCAAGCGGGACCTTGTTTGTCCCGTCCCCTTCAACGGTGGTTGTGGGGGGGGGGGGGGGGGGTTGCGGACGGTCACACACGGGTGGGGGGGGGGGGGGGATTGGGGTTATGATGATTGTAACATCTATTGAGTGATAATAGCAAGCACTTGTCGCCACCTCACTGCTTTACTTACAACAATTGTTTATTATTAAGCTACGGGCAGCAGAGGATGAAGGGTGCATCAGGAGGGCAGTGGGGGGGGGGAGAAAGAGGGGGGGGAGAAAAGAGGGGGGGGAGAAAGAGGGAGCGGGAACAGAGGGCAGAGGAGATGTTGGGGGCAGTTTGGTTCGGAGTCATGCGGGCCTTAGCGAATGGGGGGGGGGTAGAGGAGCGGGAGAGGTGAGAGGTGAGGGAGGGGCAGGGGGAGTGGTGCGGGGAGAGGGGAGTGGTGGTGAGGGTGGGGGTGAGTGGTGGGGGGGGAGGGAGTGAGGGGGGGAGGTTGAGGGGTAGGAGGGCGAGGGGGAGGAGGGGCGGAGGGGGGAGGAGGGGCGAGGGGGAGGTAGGAGCGGCGGAGGGGGAGGAGCGGCGAGGGGGTGGAGCGGCGATGGGGAGGAAGCGACAGAATCTGCGAGGGGGGTGTGGGGGGGGGGGGGGGGGGGAGTGCGGTGGGAGGGGGGGGGGAGGGGGGGCGGGGGGGGGGAGGGGAGGGGTGGGGGGGGGGGGGGGAGGGGGGGAGGGGGAGAGAGATGGGGGGAGGGGGGAGGGGGGAAGGGGGGGGAGAGGGGGAGAGGGGGGAGGGGGGGGCATGGGGGGAGAGGGGGGAGGGGGAGGTGGGGGGGGAAGGAGGGGGGGGAGGGGGGGGAGGGGGGGGGAGGGGGGGAGGAGGGGGGGAGGAGGAGGGGGGGGAGCGGGGGAGGAGGGAAAACACACTGACTAAGGGGGGGGGGGGGGGGGGTGGGGGGGGGGGGGGGGGGGGGGGGGGGGGGGGGGGGAGGGGGGAGAGGAGGAGGGGGGGAGCGGGGGGGAGGAGGGGGGGGGTGCGGGGGGAGGAGGAGGGGGGGAGCGGGGGGGAGGAGGAGGGGGGGAGCGGGGGGGAGGAGGAGGGGGAGGAGGGGGGGGGAGGGGAGGGGGGAGTGGGGGGAGAGGGGGGAGGAGGCGGGGGAGAGGGGGAGAAGGAGGGGGAGAGAGGGGAGGGGAGGGGGAGGAGGAGGGGGGATGGAGGGGGAGAGGGGAGGAGGGGTGGAGGGGGGAGGGGAGGAGGGGGAGGGAGGGGAGGAGGGGGGAGGGGAGGAGGGGGAGGAGGGGGGAGGGAGGAGGGGGAGAGGGGGAGGGGCGGAGGGGGAGATGGAGGGGGAGGGGAGGAGGGGGAGGCGGGGGTAGGGGGAGGAGGGGGAGGGGGAGAGGGGAGGAGGGGGGAGGGGAGAGGAGTGGGGGAGGGTGAGGAGTGAGGGTGAGGGAGTGGGGGGAGGAGTGGGGGAGGGGGAAGGAAGAGGGGGAAGAGGGGGAGGAGGGGGGAGGAGGGGGGAGGAGGTGGGGGGGGGTAGACCCACCCCCCCCCCCCCCCCCCCCCCCCCCCCCCCCACCCCCCCCCCCCACCCCGGAGGAGGGGGAGGGGAGGAAGGAGGGGGAGGGGGAGGGGAGGAGGGGGGAGGGGGGAGTGGGGGAGGAGGGGGAGGGGCGGAGGGTGAGGGGGGTTGTGGAAGTGGTGAGTGAGGCGGCCAGTTCTCCCAGACACGGCCCACTCGCCGGGTCCTGGATTCTGATGAGGGAGGCGAAACTGCGGAGGCTAGGGGCATCTCGGGCAAATGGGGTCTCCGCGCGCCCCTGGGTCAACCTCGACCTATTCCCCCCCCCCCCCCACACCCCCCCCCCCCCCACCCCCCCCCCCACACACACACGCCCCGATCGCCCCGCCCGGCGGCCCTGGCGCGCACACTCGCCTGCCACGGTCTGGTTGGCCAGCTGCAGCCTATTCGGTTGAATCTTTCTTACTTCATGGTGCCTCGGCCCCCGCGCGCCCCTCCCAACCTATGCTGAGTTAGCGGCTGTACCGGCAGCGTGAGCCCGCCATTTGCCCACCATGGCCGGGGACTCGACCAGACTGGGCCCCGCTCGCCCTTCGTTCATCCGTTCCGCCCCCGCGCTCAACCGTCACAACACGGCCGCCGGGAAACATGCTGCGCGCAGCAGCACTTCCGCTCCCAGGATGGGTGGAGAGAGTGGTGTCAGAGGTGATTTTACATGCCCGGAGGTTGTTTGTTGGTGGTGGGCGTTAGGAGATTGAGACAGTACAAAAGGCTGCAGTTGTACGGGCATAGAGAGAGAGAGAGATAGACTGTCTTGTACTTTCATTTTGTCTTCAGTTTTGAAAACTCTGAGGGTTTTACCAGGACCTTTATCTGCCTTTCCTTATGACTGTTATTGCTCCACTTGACGAAATTCCAAACATCTTCCACATCTTTGATACAAGCAGTTACAAAGATCATCCCACATCAGTCATCAAAATGGCATTGTGCATGCTGCATCTTAAACACTGAGTGGTAGAGTTGCTGCCTTGTATGACAGAGACCTTCGTTTCTAACCGTTCGGTCTTGTCTGTATGGGTTTGTATCAACGATCCTATATCTCTCCTGTGACCGCGTGTGTTTCTTCAGTGCCTGGTTTAACCATTCCAAAGATGAGCAGGTTTGTAGGTTAAATTGGACCTGTCAATTATCTAGTGGGTAGGATGGAACTAGTGCTTGGGTGATTGTTGGTAGGCCGAAGGCTGTTCGCACTACTCCAAAAAACTAAAGATGTCCATTGAACTCAGGACACAATGAGTCTGAAACGTAAACATCTGCTAGAGAAAGCTCTTCTACCAACCTACTCCTGCCATGCAACCCCACCAACCATTCTCCAACAATCAACTCTGGTTTAATCAAGCCTTAACATAGTGTTCATAAATTATACATTGCCTAAATTAGTACTCTGGCCATGTTCTTCAGACCAGTAAAATTCCAAGTCTGCTCATTGACTCTTGTGAAATCCCCAGTGTACTGTATCTGGCTCTTGAGGTGCCCCATTAACCATGTTTCATCGTGAAACTTTGGCTTTGGTTCCTGGGCTCCTTTAAAACTTACACTGCTTCATAGGAAAATGTGTTATGTTTCTAACCGTTTTGTGTAACATCCTCAAGAAAATTGAATGAATCTGTGTTTGGAGTGTGTATAATAGTGAACAAAACATCCAATAGTCCAGAAAGTCTTGGGCCCGCAAGCCGCAGCGGCCAATAGTCTCCAGTGTGATGGATTATCAGAATGTTACTGGATCTCCCGATTTCTTTATTATGGCAGATCAATACATGACTGGACACAACCACCTATATTCATTCTGCTTGTTTGGAAAATAAGAAGCTTCATTTTGCTCCATAATTTACACCCTTCAATTGCCGAATATGAACATTATTCCATATTTCAATTCATCTATTCCCATCTTAAATACAGCAGTAATTCATCCTAAAGGGCAACACAGTGGCACAGCAGTAGAGTTGTTGTCTTACGGCGCCAGTGACCTGGGTTCGATCCCAACTATGGATGCTATCTGTGCAAAGATTGTACATTCTCCAGATGACCACATGGGTTTCCACCAGGTACTCACATTCCAAAGGACGTGCAAGCATTATAGGTAATCGTCTTCTGTTAAGTTGTTCCCAGTGTGTAGAACTTGCTTGTACATGATTTCTGGTCAGTTTAGCATGACTCAGTGGGTCAAAAGGTCTGTTTACACACTGTATCTCTAAACTAAAACATCTTCCTATGTAAATATACTTCTTATCTATGGTCTTTCCTTGGACTATTCCCAGTCAGAATCATCAAATTTATTGTTCTTCCTAAACTGGACATCAAATATTTGTTGCTCACTTGAAAAACAAATTAGACTGCAGAAGACCTGGAATCGTGCCAGTTGTAGCACATTTTGTAAGTTGTGCTGTATTTCTAACTATTAAATTCATATACTGGGGATTAATATAACCAGAGATAAAATAAATAAAAGGCAATTCATAATTATTCCCTATAGTTTTGTTGGATTTCTTGCAAAATGAGAGAACGATGTTATTATACCAAGATTTAATTATGGGTAAATTGGACTAATTGGATTGAGTTTTCTAATAAATATTGGGGACATTCTATATAACATTATTCAAACACTTATTGAGCAGTCATCTGCAATATTCCACAATAATTGTCTTTCCTGCCATCTAATGGCAGTTAATGTCACTTACTTAGAAGCATACTTAGTTAGAAGTATAACAACCACGTGAAAGTTCTGACCAAACCTTTATTGCTTTGGAATGTAGACACAAGAAACTGCAGATGCTGGACATGCAGCATTTGTGGGGGCAAAGTGATAATCAATGTTTCAGTTTGAAACCCTTCATCAGGGCAGAGCAGGTAGAGGGGAGTTAGCCAGTATAGAGAAGGGCGAAGCATGAGCTGGCAGGGGTTAGGCAGGACCTGATGAGGCATCAGTTAATGGGCAGATTGAGAGGGGTGGTTGGTAGCCAAAGGTTGATGAGTGATAGGTAGAGACGGAAAATGATATAGAATAAAAATAGTAGGGAGATCCAGGTGGGGATGCAGATGGTAGAGATAGAGACAGGGCAGAAAGTGATAAGTGGAGACACAAATGTCTGCAGCTACTGGAAGCTGAGAGTTAAGGAAGGAATTAGATATGGGGGGGGGGGGGGGGGGGGGGGGGGGAGTGGCCAATTAAACCAGTTGGAAGAAGAGAATGAAATGGGATTGGGTGTTGCGAGAACCTGACTGCATCAGAAGAGAGAAAATACGTTTTGTGGGTTTTCTGTAATTGGAAAATTCAATATTCGTGCCATTAGGTTGCAAAGGCAGAATGAGGGGTTATTGTAAGGCTAGTTGCAATATGTGAACCCAGGGTAGAGTTTAGAATAGAATTATTGTTACCAGCTCTGGTCTTCTTGCAGCCATGTCTCTGTAATTCCCACAACATCATACTTGCTAATTTATAACTGAGCCTCAAGCTCATCCACTTTATTTTGTATACACTGCGCATTCATATACAACACTTTAACTTCGGTATTCACCTCCTCTCTCACACCGGTCACTATTGGCGCTGATCTTACTCTCTTACCCCTTCTCAAACTATCCTTCTCGGTTATTCGGGTGTCTTTGGTAACTTCCCCTTTAACTCCATCTTTATACTCCCAATTTGTCAACCCCTCCCCCCCACTATTTAGTTTAAACCCACATTTGTAGTACTAGCAAACCTGCCTGCCAGAATATTGTAACCCGTCCCTTTTTAGAAGTCACCCTTACCCCAGAAGAGATCCTAGTGGTCTCTAAATCTAAATCCTTGCACCAGCCCCCCAGCCACACATTCAGATCCCCTATCTCCCTGTTCCTGCCTTCACTAGCAATGAGGTATTGGAAGCAATCCAGAGATAACCACCCTAGAAGTCCTGCTTTTCAGTCTTCTTCCCAACTCTACACTCACATTGCAGAACCTCCTTCCTCAAGTCAAGTCATTTTTATTTCTATAGCACATTTAAAAAACGCTCGTTGACCAAAGTGCTTCACATTGGTGGAGGTACTAACGTTATACAATAGTGGTTCATAGATTAAGTACATACATCAATACATACATATAGCCCTCCCTCAGAGGACGTCAAGAAAGGCTTGAGAGTAAAGATGAGTTTTAAGTCTCGACTTAAAAGAGTCGATGGAGGGGTCAGTTCTGATGGGAAGAGGGATGCTGCTCCACAGTCTAGGATCTGCAACTGCAAAGGCGCGGTCGTCCTGAGCTTATGCCTAGACCGCAGGATGTTCAGTAACTCCAAGTCGGCAGATCTGAGGGATCTGGAGGTGGTGTGATGGGTAAGCAGATTTTTGATGTAGGTGGGGGCGAGCCCGTTAAAGGCTTTGTAAGCATAAAGAAGGATCTTGAAATATATTCGGAACCGCACGAGACAACGGAGAGAGGCCAGAATCGGGGTGATGTGGTCTCTTTTTTGGGTGCCCGTCAGGCGTCTCGCTGCGGCGTTTTGGACCAGTTGCAGGCGGGACAGGGATGATTGGCTGATGCCAGTGTAAACGGAGTTTCAGTAATCGAGGTGGGAGGAGATAAATGTGTGGATGATCTTTTCGAGGTCATCAAACTGGAGGAATTGTTTTATTTTAGCTATCGTCCGAAGCTGGAAGCTAGCTTTAACCTCTTCTTCCTGACGTCGTTTATGCCACCTGCACAACTACTGCCAGCTGTTCACCTTCCCTCTCGAGGATGTACTGAATTCGGTTTGTAATATCTTGAACTTTGGCACCAGGGTGGCAACAGGCCATCCTCGAGTTTCGCCTGCCGCCACAGAATCTCCTGTCCGCACCCCAGACAATGGGTTCGGGTCGAGGCCCTTTTTCAGTCGCGAAAAGTCACCCATTCCTTCACTCCAGAGATGCTGCCTGTTCCGCTGACTTACACCAGCATGTGGTGTCCATCTCCAGCCTGTTCCCGCCCTCGTGAATGAAAGACATGTAAACAGCAACCGTCCCTTTGGTAACGATGACCACTTCCGGCCCCGCCCCCGCAGCCCGCGCCGCCCAATCCGCCTGCTCCATCATTTCACGCGTGAGCGCCAATGGGAAGCGGCGCTGGGGCGATGTGGGAGGTCTAGGCATATAGGTGACGTCGGCGGGAATGGTAGGTGATGCCCCAGTGCCGAGCCGAGTATGGGGGTTATGGAGCGGGGTCCGCAGCCCAGCCCAGCGCAGAGGCCTCGGGCATGTCGTCCGAGTTACCAGGAAGGCGTTACGAGTGTTGGCTTGCCCCAGCTGTAGCGGCTTTCCCGCCCCGCGCATAGTGTTACCCCGCTACAGCAGCAGCAGCAGTAGCGCATCCGTGCCTCCCTTCGTGCAGCAGCAGTGTACCCCCCCCCCCACAACCCCTCTCTCCCAGCAGCTTGCACCAGCAGTACTGTCTCTTCCCACCCCCAAAAAAAAACCCTCTCCATACAGCTTGCACCATCAGTGCTCCCCAACCCCTCTCCCAGCAGCTTTCACCAGTAGTGCTGTCTCTTCCCCCCCCAAAAAAAAACCCTCTCTCCATACAGCTTGCACCATCAGTGCTCCCCCAACCCCTCCATACAGCTTGCACCATCAGTGCTCCCCAACCCCTCTCCCAGCAGCTTGCACCAGCAGTGCTGTCTCTTTCCCCCCCCCAAAAAAAACCCTCTCTCCATACAGCTTTCACCATCAGTGCTCCCCCAACCCCTATCTCCTGCAGCTTGCACCATCAGTGCTTCCCCCAACCACTTTCTCCCAGCAGCTTGGTGACCTAGTCCCAGGGACTAATTTACCGTTCTGTTATGTCTTTTTATGTTTCTAAAATGTAAATACTGGTTCTGTTCTATCCGCAGGCATTGCCACTTTCATTTCACTGCACATATTGTATGTGTGTGTGACAAATAAAGTTAACTTTCACTTTGACACACCAGCAGGTTTCCCAACCCCTCTCTCCTAACAGCGTGCCCCAGCAGGTTTCCCAATCCCTCTCTCCCAGCAACTAGCACCAGCAGTGCTGTTCCCCCAACACCTCTCTCCCAGCAACTTGCACCAGTGTTCCAATCCCCTCGCCCAGCAGATTGCACCAGCATTGTTCTTCCCCAACCCCCACTACTCTTCCAACAGCGTACACCAGTAGTTTTCCACCCCTAACCCCTCTCTCCCAGCAGCTTGCACCAGCATTGTTATTGCCCCACCACAACCCCCCCTCTCCCAGCAGCTTATGGAATTGCTCACCACCAAACCTGCAGAAGCACCAAAACACAGCACATGTAATGTCGGGACAGATGCAACATTTTCATACATTATTTGCAAGCATGGGTGTTAAATCATATGACTGACAAAACAATGTACAAAATAACATTATTATTAATTTAGAGAGGAAAAAAATGCAATTTACATACTTCAATGCATTTAACTTGCAATTAATTTTGAAGGAAAATCATTGTTGAACAGAACAAAGCTAACAAAATTAAAAATATGATTGTATTTAGCAAACTTAGAAATTTTGGTTAATAAGTTAATGTTGGTCTGGATACTGGGGAAAAACCTGCCTTCCCTTTGTATTGGTGATTACATTTCTGGAAGGAAGCATAATCAGCTCAAAATAATATTGGTTGAATATATTCTGCCTCCATAGAGTAAACTTCAAATGGCAACCAACCACTCCTACACAGTGTCCGATGATACAGCAGACGAAGCTGTTCGGTCCACATGTGAGGATGCAACTATTTGTAAAAGGTAGGAATGGTAGTGCTGCAGGTAGACTGGGGCAGTCTGAAAACAGAGTGGAATTTATTGTATTGTCCAACCTTAATGTATGGGGACAAAAATGGAGTAACTCAGCGGGACAGGCAGCATCACTGGAGAGATGAAATGGGTGACGTTTCGGGTCGAGACCCTTCTTCAGACTGGTTAGGGATAAGGGAAAAGAGAGATATAGACGATGCTGTAGAGAGATAAAGAACAATGCATGAAAGATATGCATAAAAGTAACGATGATAGCAGAAACAGGTAGTGAGACTTGGGTGAGGGTGGGATATCCCTATATCTCCCATTTCCCTATCCCTAACTAGTCTCGACCCGAAACGTCACCCATACCTTCTCTCCAGAGATGCTGCCTGTCCCACTGAGTTACTCCAGCTTTGTGTTTATCTTCAGTTTAAACCAACATCTGCAGTTACTTCCTATACTTAATGTATAGGGAATGGTTCACATTCTACACACTAAGAGTTTAAATCTAAAGTTTGTCAGATCATTAGGATGAATGGACACTTCACATTGGGATAGAAATTTGAAGAATTAAAGCACCCCATTGGCAGCAACTAACTGGTCCACTGGAAATGTGGGAGCCGATTCCGACAATAAAGTGTAATGGAAGAAAAAAATTGGAAAGATAAAGAGAAAATTCAACTCATCTAAATTAACATAAACCTATTGCTGTTTTATTCAAGTTTGATATATAAATTTAAATTCAAACATGGAATGTAAACATGTACATTATAGCTCTTTGATTCCCAGAGTTGACTATATTTCCTGTAAGGACTTGTTCCTTTTTCTATTAATTTTCATAATCCCATTTTCCACATAACTACATTGTATATGTTTCTTAACAAAGGAAACCACTCAGTCATAGTTAACACAGTGCTTATTTCTTGTGAGGCCGAGGCTCCATCACCGGCCCCAAGGGTCCACCGATCCAGGCAAGCTGCGCCGTCCGGCTTCTTCACGGCCTCCTGGGAGTTGTCCTGGTTTTCAACTCTTGTAAAATGCAGAATCTGCTGTCTTACCTGCTCCCAATTTACCATGCAAGGTCCCAAATACATTCAATGTGCAACAGCAACTTGTGCAAGAAGGAACTGCAGATGCTGGTTTAAACCAACGATAGATACAAAAAGCTGGAGTAACTAAGCGGGACAGGCAGCATCTCTGGAGAAAAAGAATGGGTGACGTTTCGGGTCAAGACCCTTCTTCAGACTGGCAACGTACCCTTATTCAGCATACCATATTGACTAATCTTGAGCAGGCCAAGAATGGATTAGATGACCACCTTTCAAAATAAAAACATCCTCTGTTTGCAAATATCACCCAGAGCTTCTGGCTGCCTTTCATATTATTACTGCAGCCCAATGCTCATTGACTGGCCTGTATTTGATATGCACTGCTGAAGCTGAAAATTAACAGCCAATTAAGCATCATTGGAGTGAAAGTAAGTGCAGGTAGTTCTGCTATAATGTGTGTTTTCATAATGTGAATTTGGTACAATGTGATTGAGGAATCAGAGAATACTATTTGTATCATGTGGGCCGAATTGGTTATAACTTGATTTTGATCGGGAGCTAGACAGTCACTTACAATTTACAGAGGAAATTGGCAAGCAGAAAAATAGCTATCTTGGGGAGGGGTGGGGGAGAATCTCGGGGAAGTATAAGAGTTCCATTCAAGTTCTTCATAGTAATCTGACATAATTGTTTCTTAAGAACTGTCTGTCAGTTTCACTACAGGTGGCTATTGAAATTCGCAGCAATTACCTCCGTTGACCCTTGTGTGATAATATACTATTATCAATGTAACCTGCAGCCTGTAGTATTTTTAGCCTGCAGTAACAATAATAAAATTTCAGTGATTTAAAGACCTTTATTTTTGAAATTTCTTTGAAAAAATATTTTGTTAGTGTGAGTCTGAAACTTTAGCCTCTAACGCTCTTTTCCCCGTGGACACAATTGTTTTTATAACACAATTTCCTATAATGCAGTAGATCTACAAAGAATTGAGACCTTCTGGACTTGATATAGTTTATACAGCGCCCTCCATAATGTTTGGGACGAAGACCCATCATTTATTTATTTATTTCCCTCTATACTCCACAATTTGAGATTTGTAATAGAAAAAAATCACATGTGGTTAAAGTGCACATTGTCAGGTTTTAATAAAGCCCATTTTTATACATTTTGGTTTCACCATGTAGAAATTATAGCTGGGTTTATACATAGTCCCCCCATTTCATGGCACCGTATTGTTTAGGACACAGCAATGTCATGTAAATGAAAGTAGTCATGTTTAGTATTTTGTTGTATATCCTTTGTATGCAATGACTGCTTGAAGTCTGTGATTCATGGACATCACCAGTTGCTGGCTGTCTTCTCTGGTGATGCTCTGCCAGGCCAGTATTGCAGACATCTTTAGCTTATGCTTGTTTTGGGGGCTTCAATTTTCTCTTCAGCATATAAAAGGCATGCTCAATTGGGTTCAGATCGGGCGATTGGCTTGGCCACTCAAGAATTGACAATTTTTTAGCTTTGAAAAACTCCTTTGTTGCTTTAGCAGTATGTTTGAGATCATTGTCTTGCTGTAGAGTGAACCGCCGGCCAATGTGTTTTGAAGCATTTGTGTGAACTTGAGCAGATAGGATGTGTCTATACACTTCAGAATTAATTATTCTACTACCATCAGCAGTTGTGTAATCAATGAAGATAAGTGAGCCAGTTCCTTCAGCAACCATACATGCCCAGGCCATAACACCCCCACCACCATGTTTCACAGATGAGATGGTATGCTTCGGATCTTGGGCAGTTCCTTCTCTCCTCCATACTTTTCTCTTGCCATCACTCTCTTATAAGTTAATCTTCGTCTCATCAGTCCACAAAACCTTTTTCCAGTATTGTGGTCGCTCTTTTATGTACTTCTTGTCAAACTGTAACCTGGCCATCCTATTTTTGCGGCTAACTAGTGGTTAGCATCTTGCAGTGTAGCCTCTGTATTTCTGTTCATGAAGTCTTCTGCAGACAGTGGTCATTGACAAATCCACACCTGACTCCTGAAGAGTGTTTCTGATCTGTCGGAGGTGTTTGGGGATTTTTCTTTATTATAGAGAGAATTATTCTGTCATCAGATGTAGAAGTCTTCCTTGGCCTTTGTAATTAGTAAGCTCCAAACAGTTGATTTTGGTAAGCCTAAGGTTTGGCTGATGTCTGTAATAGTTTTATTCTTGTTTCTCAATCTCATAATGGCTTCTTTGACTTTCATTGGCACAACTTTGGTCCTCATGTTGATAACAGCACTAAAGGTTTCCAACGGTGATGGAAAGACTAGATGCTGAGAGCTCTCTTACACCTGCATTAAGGAGGCAATTAAACACACCTGAGCAATTACAAACACCCGTGAAGCGTTTCCCAAACATTATGGTGCCCTGAAATGGGGGGACTGTGTATAAACACAGCTGTAATTTCTAAATGGGAAACCATAATGTGTAAAAATGGCCTTTATTAAAATCTGACAATGTGCACTTTAACCACATGTGATTTTGTTCTATTACAAATCTCAAATTGTGGAGTACAGAGGCAAATAAATAAATGATGGGTCTTTGGACCAAACATTACAGAGGGCACGGTACCATCAAATAATTTTGCTTTTCCCATTCTGATCACTGTAGACTGATTCTTTTCCCCTTTTCCATTCCATTTTACTCAGGACTATCATTGTCTGTTGCAGTTGTGTTTCCTCTGCCTTCCAACTTATTTCTGTTTATTTTGATATTTAAATTTATTGCTCCACTCAATACTTTCTCTGCATGTCAAAAATAGTTTTTACTTCAAACTTGTGTTTGTGGTCATTCTTCACAATATTGCAATATTCACAATATTCCCATTGATATTTATGCCTTCTGTTTGTCAGATTTGCAGTGAGTATGAACTACTGGAAGGATCCTTATATACTGTACTTCACAAAGCAACCAAATGAAAGGAAAGCACCTGAAATAAACAGAGGTAGGTCACTGTATCTTTGTTCCAATTTGATTAGGGGAGATGTGTGTCTGGTTGTATGGATCTGATTATGTCAAGGATTGTCGTGTCACGTGTATGTGTCTCTGATTGCATCATAGTGATTATGCTTCTCATTGAGTTGGGTCACATATATATTGCACTGAGCCAAGTTGGCATCACATTGCTTGAAAGCATGCTTATGTTGCATTTTGTTTGGCATTCTTACTTTGCATTTCGTCACGCATGCTTGTGCTGCATTTTGTTGGCCATGCTCACGATGCTTATCATCGGGCATGTTGTGAAAATGAGCCCCAATGCCCCAATCCTCAAAGGGTTTTTGTCGCAATGTGTCAGGGATCTTATCTGATTCGTTGTACATGTTGGCACAAATGATATAGGCAAGGAAAGGAATGAGGTACTGCAAAATAAGTATAAGGAGATGGGTAGAGGGTAAAAAGCAGGACGGTTTTGTACGTGGGAGAGCGTGTCTCACGAAACTGATTGAATACTTTGAAGATAGACACAAAGTGCTGGAGAAACTCAGCGGGTCAGGCAGCATCTCTGGAGAAAAAGGATGGGTGATGTTTCAGGTCTGGACCTTTCCTTACGAGTTTTTTTAAGATATGACCAAAAAGGTTGATGAGGGCAGAGCTGTAGACATTGTATAAATGGATTCATCAAAGCATTTGACAAGGTTCCACACGGTGCACTACTCTAGAAGGTTCAAGCTCAAGTTCGCGTTTATTGTCACGTAACCAACTAAGGTACAGTGAAATTGAGTTACCATACAGCCATACTACATGAAAAGGACACAATACACATATAAAATAAAATTTAACATAAACATCCACCACAGTGGAGTCTACATTCCTCACAGTGATGGAAGGCAATAAAGTTCAGGCATCTTCCTCTTTGTTCACCATGGTCGGGGGCCTTGAACCCTCCGCAATTGCCGTTGCCGACGGTCCGATGTCCAGGCCCTCTCGTCGGGATGATGGAAACTCCAGTGTCGGGACGCATTGGAACACTCCCGGGTCAGCCACTTCTTACTGGAGACTGCAGGCTTCACGGTGTTAAAGTCCACAGGCCCCGCGATCGGAGCTCTTCTGGTGATCCTTGGCAAAGGCTGTTGGCGAGGTGGCCATTGCGTGCACCACCCGGTGGAGGTTAGGCCACATTTAGAGTATGGTGTTTAGTTTTCTTCATCCTGTTACAGGAAATATGTTGTTAAGCTGGAAAAGGGTACAGACAAGATTTACGAGGGCCTGAGCTATAGGTCGAGGGTGAGCGGTGATCTTATAGAAGTTTACAAAATCATGAGAGGAATAAATAGGGTAAATGCACAGAGTCTTCTAGCCAGAGTAGGGGAATCAAGAACAAAGGTGAGATGGGAAAGATTTAATAGGGGCAACTTTTTTTGCACAAAAAGTTGTAAGTATATGAAACGAGCTGTCAGATGAGATAATTGAGGCAGGAACCATCACACCATTTAAAAAACATCTGAACAGGTATGTGGATAGGAGAGGTTTAGAAGGATATGGGCCAAATGCAGGCAGCTGTGACTAATGTAGATGAGACGCGTTGGTCAAAGTGGGCAATTTGGACCGAAGGGCCCTCTTTCGATGCTATATGACTATGAGTCATATACAGCATGGAAACAGACCATTTGGTCCAACCAGTCCTTGCCAACTAAGATGCCCCATCCAAGCTGGTTCCATTTACCCTCACTTGATCCATATTCCTCTAAACCTTTCCTAACCATGTTCCTGTCCAAATGTCTTTTAAATGTTGTTATTATACCTGCCTCAGCTAATTCCTCTGGAAGCTCATTCCATTCATCTGCCAGCCTCTGTGATAAGGTTGACCCTCAGGTTCCTATTACATTTTCCCCTCTCTTTAAAACGATGCCCTCTAGTTCTTGAATCCGCTACCCTGGGAAAATAAAAACTATGCATTCACCCTTTCCGCTCTCCTTATGATTTTATATACCTCTATAAGCTCCATGAAATAAAGTCCTAGCCTGCCCAACCATTCCCAATAAGTCACGTCCTCAAGTCCTGGCAACATCCTCATAATTCTTCTCTGCACTCTTTCCATCTTAATGACAACCATACTATAGTAGAGAGAAGAAAACAGTACACTATATTCTATATGCGGCCTTCCCAATGTGTTGTGCAACTGCAGCTGTAGCCTGCGTGTTTGCTTCTTATTGTGTAGGTAAGCATCTTGTTGAGGAGCAGGGGTATATTGTGTAAAAGATTTTGTGTGTGCTGTTGTTGCATTGGGAGTGGTTGCATTGCAACACATTGGCACACATATTGCTTTGGGGTGTGAATGTTTTTGCTTCCATGTGGAACCTTCGCTTCATGTTGTGCCATGTAGTGTTGGAACATGCTCAGGTTGAATTTGCATCTGGTTGTGTTGATTGCAGCTGTGCCAGGATGCCTTGGAGCACAGTATAATTGCACAATGCCGTTGTGTTGTGTCATGTTGAGAAACGTGTGTGGGGTGCATGTATTATTGCATCATGTTGCTTTAGTGATTGTGTCTCTGCTTGTGACGGTTGCATTTGCATGACACATTGGGGTATGCTTCTGTCCTATTACATCACGGTGTCGGGTGGCCTTGAGGGCATTTGCGCCAAGTTGTGTCGCAACATGTTTATTCCCGTTGCATCTGGGTGCACTGCTTTTGTTGGGTTGCATTGGAGTGCGGTTGCATCTCGGATATTTTGGTTGCATTGAGTTTGTGTTTCGGTGGAATTGCGTGACAAGTGTTTTAGTTGGGGTGTGTTCGGGCCCATTTACATTGGTAAGTGTTTGTGTCTGGATGTGTTGCTTTTGTCAGTTATGTCAGAGCACGATTGTGTCTGGGGTGCTTATGACCATGGGTTGCACCAAGCGCATTCGAGTCTAATTGTGTCACTGCACCTTTGGGTTGTGGGGCATATTTGCATAAAGTTGCATCATGAAGTGTTTGAATGAGGGCGCGGATCTATCAGGTTACGGCAGTTCTCAATATGTTCAGGTAATGTCAGGTCCCATGTACAATGGAGTAATATAGGATTCTTGCAGCAAAGTAGTCCTGAGATAGATCGACCATTATCATCTTGAACAAGGGAGCAGGGACAAGGAGCTGAATGGTATCTCCTGTTTCTATTTCTCAGTTGCTTGGCTTCTCCTGTTACATCTTATGCTGAGGAATGACCCCCCCAGAATGTTGATGGTGGAAAACTTGATTGGAATTTTTTTGGAAAACCTTCTGTCTTGCCCAAATTACTTGCTTTAATATGTGAACCCGAGTGGTAACGATCAGCCACAATTTGAACATGGAACGTTGCACGATAATAGTTGAATTTTCCTTTGCCTGCATTCACTGTAGGAGACCCACTCGATTTACTCTGTCTCTTGTTAATTTGAACTGCTTCCTCACTGGAGTTTATCTTCTATCTATACATAACTAAAGCTCTTGTCTTGTGCTCTTCCGGTTTGCATGGTTTTTCTATTTGTGCAAAAATGGTACACGATAGCGCTACAATTCTTTGCCTCCTTACTCACCATTCTACTGTGCTGTAATTGCAATAGCTTTTGTTCCAGTTGATGGTATATATTAAAAGTTATTCAGGTTTAAAAATCTTTAAAACCGCGCATGCGCAGATTGGTCTCTTCTCCTGTCAGTCAACGCCACGCAGATTGGTCTCCTCTCCTGTCAGTCAATGCCACGACTGGGACAGCGACGCCCCCTTCCTGCACCATCGGCGCACTGATTGGCCGCGTCAGCTGTCAATCTCCGGCGGCACCCGTCTCGCTTGCCACAGCCAGCTTGCAATAGCCACAGCCAGTCGGCCAGAAGCGGCCGGAGGGGACAGCCACAGTCGCCGGAGTATACGGCACCCGTGGCAAGGTAGGCCACAGCCTCGGGCTCTCCCTCTGAGGCCTGGGCGCTGAGCCTGGCTCTGAGGGTGGCGGCGCTGCTGGCTCCGGGCACGCAAGGAGGGAAAGGAGCGGCAACCTCGAGATCCTGGGGAGGTGAGGAAGGAGTGTGGGGGGATTGACGGAGAGAAGGGGGTAGGGAGGGGAGAGGGAGGGGGGTGAAGTGGGGGAGGTGAGGAGGGATAGTGGGGGGATAGGGGAGGGGAGGAGTGGGGAGGTGGGAGATAGAGGGATAGGAGGGGGGTGGGGAGAAGAGTTATGGAGGGAGGGAGTGACTGAGGGTAGGGGAAAACGAGTGGGAGGGAGAGGTGATGAAGGGATTGGGGAAGGGGACGAGGGGAGGAGAGGGGAAAGTTCCTGGGGAAGCGAGGATGGAGAGTGGGGGACGAAGGGGAATAGAGGGAGACAAGTGGGGAATAGAGGGGGAGGAGGGCAGGGCAGTTGGGGAGGTCAGGAGGGATAGTGGGGAGGGATAGGGGGAGGTGAGGAGTGGGGGATAGAGGGATAGGTGGGGGGTAGGGAGGGGAGAGGAGTTATGGAGAGAGGGAGGGAGTGACTGAGGGTAGGGGAAAGGAGAGGTGAGGGAGGAATTGTGGTAGGGGAGGAGGAGAGGGGAAAGAAGAGGGCGTGCTGGGGGATGAGGGAAAATGAGCCGCCCTGCGCAGTTGGGGGCTATGGGTGAGTGGTGAAATATACAGGGACCCAATGGGTGCCATTTAGTCTAGTTTAACATTAAACATTGGTTGTTTAGTTTAGAGATACAGCGCGGAAACAGGCCCTTCGGCCCACCAGGTCCGCGCCGACCAGCGATCCCCGAATATTAACACTATCCTATACACACTAGGGACAATTTTTACATTTACCAAGCCAATTAAAGTACATACCTGTACGTCTTTGGTGAGTGGGAGGAACCCGACAATCTCGGAGAAAACCCATGCAGGTGAGAACGTACAAACTCCGTACAGACAACACCCGTAGTCGGGATCGAACCCAGGTCTCCGCCGCTGCATACGCTGTAAGGCAGCAACTCTACCGCTGTGCCACCGTGCTGCCCTATTAATCTTCTAAGCCAGGGGGTAAGATTCTAACTTGTATTTGAAGATGTTGTTTTTCTTTTCAGGTTATTATGCCCGTGTAAAGGCAGTGAATTTATTGGTGGATGCTTTTATAAAGAAAACCAACTGTAATTGTCAAGTTATAAATCTTGGTGCTGGTTTGGACACGACATTTTGGAGGCTGAAGGTATTATTGGCTTGTTTATAATCTGAGTAAATATATTTGGTACTTATATTAGTCAAAGCTGTATAGTTTCTAAGGTTGAACTGGTCATTCAAACCACAGATAATTTTATGCTAATTGCTCTTAAGAATTAGGACATGTCGCGTTTGAATACAATGATATATTACCAGATGCTTTCAATATGCAGATAGACTGGGAAATCAGGTTGGTTCTGGATCCCAAGAGAAGGAATTTGCCTGCAAGATGGTTTCTTGGAGCAGCTTGTAGTCATGCCTACTAGGGAAAATGCAATTGTGGATTTTATATTGTGTAACAAACCAGATGTGATTTGGGAGCTTAAGGCAAAAGAACCTCTCGGAGGTAGTGACCACAGTATGTTAAAATTTAACCTACAGTTTGAGAGGGCGAAGATGAAATCTGATATATCAATATTACTGTTGAGTAAAGATGACTACAGAGGCATGAGGGAGGAGCTGGCAAAAGTTGATTGGAAAGGGACCCTAGCAGGAATGACGGTGGAGCAGCAATGGCAGGATTTTCTAGGAACAATTCATAAGGTGCAGGATCTTTTCATCCCAAAGAGGAAGAAAGATGCTAATGGGCCTGTCCCGCTTACTTGACTTTTTCGGTGACTGCCGGCACCCGTCATAGGTTGTTGCAGGTCGCCGAAAATTTTCAACGTTGAAAATCCAGCGGCGACCAGAAAGACTCTACGACTCTTTGGGCGACCGACGAGACTATTCACGACCGTACAGGCGACACCCTGGCGACATGTCGCGGGATGAAGCCTGTATGGTCGTGAGTAGTCGCCCAAAGAGTCGTGCCTTGTTCTGGTTGTCGCTGGATTTTCAACATGTTGACATTTTTTGGCGACCTGCAACGACCTATGACGGGTGCCGGCAAGTCGCCGGAAAATTTGCTTAAGTGGGACAGGCCCATTTGGGGAGTATGAGGGGACTACGACTGACAAGGGAAGTCAAAGACACCATAAAACTAAAAAAAGAAGGCATATAATATTGCAAAGAGTAGTGGGTAGCTAGAGGATTTGGAAGCTTTTAAAAAAGCAAAAGAAACAGGGAGAAAGAATGAAATAAGAAGGTAAGCTAGCCAGTAATATAAAAGAGGCTAGCAAAGTATCTTCAGATATATAAAATTAAGTGAGAGGCAAGAGTGGATATTGAACTACTGGAAAATGACACTGGGGAAGTGATAATGGGGAAAAATAAATGGCAGAGAAATTGAATATGTTTTTTGCGTTGGCCTTCACAATGGAAGACATCAACAAAATGGCTGAAATTCAAGAGATTCAGGGGCAGAAGTTATTCAGGGGGCAGAGTGGCTATTACTAAGGAGGTGCTTGGGAAGCTGAAAAATCTGAAGGTGGATAAGTCACCTGGACCAGATGGACTATCTCCCAGGTTTCAGAAAGAGGTAGTTTTAGAGATTGGGGGGGGCTTTAGTGGTGATCTTTCAAGAATCACCGGAGTCAGGAGTGGTTCTACAGGATTGGAAAATTACAAATGTTACTCAACTGTTCAAGATGGGAGCAAAACTAGACGGGAAACTATAGGCCAGTTAGCCTGACTTCAGTGGTTGGTAAGATTTTAGAGTCTATTATAAAGGATGAGGTTTCTGAGTACTTAGAATAAACTTGATAAAATAGGCTGAGGTCAGCATGGGTTTTGAGAAGGGGAGATCTTGCCTGACAAATCTGTTGGAATATTTGAGGAAGTAAATAGCAGGATAGACAAAGAGTCAGTGGATGTTGTTTACCTGGATTTTCAGAAGGCCTTTGATAAGGTGCTGCAGGTGAGGCTGCTAACGAAGATGAGAACACATGGTATTAGATGGAAGATACTTGCAAAGATAGAAGATTGGCTGAATGACAGATTGTAAAAAGTGAGAATAAAGGGGGCTTTTTTTGGTTGGCTGCCAGTGACTAGCGGTGTTCCGCAGGGTTTGGTGCTGGGATTGATACTCTTCACATTGTATATCAATGATTTGGATGAGGGAATTGAAGGATCTGTGGTCAGGTTTGTGGATGATACAAAGATATGTGGTGGGGCAGGCAGTGTAGAGATGGCAGGGATTCTACAGAAGGACTTGAACAGGTTAGGAGAGTGGGCAAAGCAATGCAGATGGAATACAGTCTAACAAAGTATGGACTCATGCATTTTGATAGTAGGAATAAAGACACAGACTATTTCAGACCTCCCAACTATCCCGCTTTTAGGTTCCCTTCCCGCCATCCCGATTTGTACCCTAATTATCCCGCTAAATTGTTCCTCCCGTGGTGAACGCCGGCGCCATGTGTCCCCGGTTTGCCGGCCCGCGCGATCAGCGGCACTTTGCCGGGCCCTAGTGGCCGCGCGTGCGCAGTGGGGGAGGGTTGCCGGGCCCCAGTGGCCGCGCGTGCGCAGTGGGTGAGGGTTGCCGGGCCCCAGTGGACGCGCGTGCGCAGTGGGGGAGGGTTGCCGGGCCCCAGTGGCCGCGCGTGCGCAGTGGGGGAGGGTTGCCGGGCCTGGCGCCATTTCGAGCCACGCCACGCCCGGCCCAGAGCCCGGGCGGCGCCGGCCCGCGCGATCAGCGGCACTTTCTTGCCGGCAGCCGGCCGCTCGCGGCAGCCCCATCACCGGGCCTCCCCCCCCCCCCCCCCCCCCCACCCAGTGCGCAGGCGCAGACCCGCCGGCAACCTGGCCAAGTGCGCATGTGCCGCACCCGCCCGCCGGCAGCCCCCTGATCTGCACCAGTGCGCAGGCGCATAGCCGCCGGCAACAACCCCAAGTGAGAGAAATTAAGGTGAGTCTAGTGCCAAGTTTATCAAAGTTTAACAAAGAATTATAAATGTTTCAGCATACATGTACCTTTTTCACATTTTGGCATTTAAAATACTTCTTCACAATTTAGAATTTGTGACATGGGACCCCGAATAGGGCGCCGCGACATATTATGAATTTTCATTTAAAAATATGAATTTTGAGGGGAAATATTATGAATTTTGACAATCAAATGTTGGGAGGTCTGCTATTTTCTAAATGGGGAGAGAATTCAGAAATCGGAGATGCAAAGAAATTTGGGAGAGCTGGCGCAGGATTCCCAAAAAGTTAATTTGCAAGTTGAATCGGTAGTAAGGAAGGAAGCAATGCCCCTGTCCCACTTAGGAAACCTGAACGGAAACCTCTGGTGACCTTGCACGCGACCCAAGGTTCCCACGAGTCGCCGGAGGTTTTGGTCACTTACCTGGAAAGCCTTGAGCTGGATCGACCGAAGCATGAGATGCATCTACAGGCCAAAGATCCTATAGGATCTTTGCTACCGACCGCGCGTGCGCACACGCGCGCGCGCGCACACACACACACACACACACACACTGCGAAGGTGGGGGCGATGGAGAGCGGAGGAGCGCTGTCTGTGCGATGAAGAGGAAGGTAAACGGCTGCCACAGAGCACGGTAAGTCCTTTATAGAGCACGGGGGGGGGGAGAGAGAAGAGAAAGAGAAGGGGAGAGAGAAGTGGAGAGAAGGGGGGGGGGTGGAGAAGGAGTGGAGACAGTTTTATGAAGTTTAATAAAGTTTAGCAGGCATTTTACCTTCCGGTGGGTCTTCTAGGTCGTGAAACTCCAATGAGCCAATCAAAATGGCCGGTCAGCGAAGGAGATTGCCTTCGACTGCCTGTAAGTAAATAGCGATCCCACTCTACTGGCTTTGACCAAACAGCAACCTATTTTTAGTCGAGGTCGCTTTTGATTATGTTGAAATAATCAAAGCAACCCAGAAGAAGCCTCGACCACGCGGAAACCACTTTCGACCATTAGGGAGAGTGACCAAAGTCTCTGGCGACCTCATGGAAACCTTGGGTTGCGGGCAAGGTCACCAGAGGTTTCCGTTCAGGTTTCCTAAGTGTGACAGGGGCATAAGGAAGGTAAGTGCAATATTAGTATTTATTTTGAGAGAACGTCAAAGATTGATTAATCTGTAGAATTCATTGCCACAGATGGCTGTGGAGGCCTTCATTGGGTATTTTTTAAGATGGAGATTGACAGATTCTTGATTAGTAAGGGTGTTAAAGGTTGTTGGGAAAAGGCAGGAGAATGGGCTTGAGAAGGATAGATAGATCAGCCGTGATTGAATGGCAGAGTACACTCGATAGACCAGAGATGCTGCCTGACCCACTCCAGCACTTTGTGTCCATCTTCGGTATATCCCAGCAGCAGCAGTTCGTTTCTACCTCTCTAAACACATTTGGAATAAATGAATGAAGGATATGCATATCTTTCATTCATTTGTTCTATATCACCCACTATATATCTAATTTCCTTTTGCCCTGACTTTCAGTCTGAAGAAGGGTCTCAATCCGAAACGTCACCTATTCCTTTTCTCCAGAGATGCTGTCTGACTCGCTGAGTTACTCTAGCTTTTTGTGTGTATCTTCTATTCAAATTACTTCCAGTGTTAAATTTGTATTAATCTTTTTTTAATCTCAGGATCAAAATATGCTTCCAAAAAAATACTTTGAAGTTGACTTTCCAATGATTGTCATGAGAAAATTGCACTTGATTAAGTAAGTTCATTTCATTAAATTACCAACTTAATTTCCAATTTCAGTTCCCTCCACGAGCAGGTCATGCAGTATTTGAACAGTATAACAATATAATGTGTCATAGATTGATGCAAAGGCCCTTTTTTCTCAAGATAGAGAGTGAGAAATTATAACACTGTTTCGACAGACTTGTCTTACTATTATAACACATTCCCACAGAAGTGGTGCTGTAGTGCTGCTGATGGAGAGAGGGCCAACTCTCGACGATAAAGACAACTTTCCTTTGATATTGAACAAGGAAATATATTCCAAATATTGTGAATACACACATTTTTTTCTTAAATGTGCCATTGGAACCAGTTCTGCCTGGGAGATAAAGCTATTTGCAACTAGCCAAGCTAAAAATCATTTGAGACTCTCAACATTGTTTCCTGCTTTAATTAATTGTTTCTTAATGTTATCAATAGGCTTGATTCGTCACTTTGTAAAATAAATGTTTTTCACCTTTCGCAAATTTGCCAATGCGGTTTGCCTTTCATACATCCATTATAACTACCTATAATTACCCCATGTACTAATAAGTAAGAAATATTCTTATTAGAGCATTGAACAGTACAGCACAAGAACAGAACTTTCAACCCACAATGTCTATATCAAACATGATGCCAAGATTAACTAAACTCATCTGCCTGCATGTGATCAAGATCCTTCCGTTCGCTACATATCCATGTGCCTGTCTAAAAACCTCTTAAATGCCACTATCTTTTCTGCCTCCACCACCAACCAAGTCAGTGTATTCCAGGCATCCACCACCCTCTGTGTAAAAATAAAACTTGCCCTGCACATTTTCTTTAAACCTTGCCCCTATCACCCTGTAGCTATACCCTCAATTCTTTAACCATTTCCACCCAGGGAAAAAGGCTCTGACTGT
This sequence comes from Okamejei kenojei, assembly GCA_035221665.1. Classification (NCBI taxonomy): domain Eukaryota; kingdom Metazoa; phylum Chordata; class Chondrichthyes; order Rajiformes; family Rajidae; genus Okamejei; species Okamejei kenojei. The sequence continues at coordinate 22,668,760 of CM069152.1, forward strand.
CTACCCTATCTATGCCTCTCAAAATGTTATATACTTCTCTCAGATCTTCCCACAAGCTCTGATGCTCCAGGGAATACAATCCAACTCTGTCCAACGTCTTCTTGAAGTTAATACCCCCTAATCCAGCCAACATTTGGTACATTCTCTAAGGCATTCAGATCCTTCCTATAATAAGGTGACCAGAACTGCACGCAATAATCCAAATGTGGCCTAACCAAAGTCCCACACAGCTGGCCCAAGGAACTGCAAATGCTGGTTTACAAAAAAGGACACAAAGTGCTGGTGTATCTCAGCGGTTCAGGCAGCATGTCTGGAGAACTCGAATAAGTGATATTTCTTGTAAAAGTGTCTCGGCCCGAAACATCACCAAATTCCTTTCCAGAGATGCTGCCAGTCCAGTTGAGTTAATCCAGCATTTTTTGTCTACAGTGTAAACCAGCATCTGCAGTTCCTTCTTACACAAGGTTTCTCGGTAGATCTGGGTATGTCATTTGAATTATGAATAGCTACAAAAGTATGGATTATCTTTACTTTCTAACTTAGAGATGTTGTTTTACCATTTTAATTGTGAATCTGTTGTTATTCAAGCACACTTGTGCGCATGAGGTTATTAAACTTGCATTTTAATGTTTGTTAAACTGAGTCATTTGCCATTGTTGAAATCCTTTTCTTCTCGAGACTAATTAGTGTTGTATCATTGTCAATAAACCACATATAACTGTTTCCTCTTTCCTCCAGAACAAAGCCTCCATTGTCAAAGGCTATTATAGAAACACATTCAAGTAGTAGTCTGCTGATAGGTGAGAAAGAAACTTATTTTTATACCTGATCGCCTTCAAATATCAATGGGTTTAAATAGCTAACATGGACTGTTCTTTGGTCCATAGATTAAGTTTCTTCTTGAAATAGCTGTATGAATGAATCATACAACTCAGTTGCACCAATCCTGTTGAGAGCCACATCTTAAGTCACAAAACCTTATGAGTTGCACATTTATATTCTGGACCGGAATTTGGTCAATTTGATGAGGAGTTCAACTTTAGCATGCTTGGTTGATAAATTGTATTACGTGACCGTGTCATTCTTGGTGGCTATCTCTTTGTCACCATGCCTAGCTTGTTCCGATAGCAAAGCACATGGACTCTTAATGCTTTGCGCTGTTTCGGAATCACAAATTGCTTAACACCAGATACCCGTCAAGAATGCTGTGGTTTCAAATGAATTCAAATGATTTTACATTTTAACTTTGTTTTTAAATTGAAATTGTTGATAAGCGTTGTTCACGAATGTTCACCAAGATTTTGTCCATTTGCAAGATGGCTCCAACATGGATTCTAATCGCTATACCATTATTGGGCAAGATCTCCGTGACGTCCCCGTGCTGCTGGAAAGATTGAGGAGATTTGGTCTGGATGCAAAGTAAGTATTTATAGTTAGTTAATGTCCCTGTCCTGACACAACACAAACTCCAACAACATAATGAATCCCATTCTGGAACTGTAATTGTGTATTATTATCTCACCACCTCCACTGCGGATCTCTCCAGACAGGTTTTACCATGTCATAATACTGAAAGAATATGAGATTTTAAGAAATAGGAGCAAGAGTAGGCCATTCAGCCCCTTGAGCCTGCTCCAACATGAAGCCGATCCAACTTCCTCAGTTTCATTTTCCTGCCCTTTCCTCATGACATTTGATTATCTATCAGTCTCCACAGCTTGCTGGGGATAGGAATTCCAAAGGCTCACAACCATTTGAGAGAATAATATTATTCTTTTTATCAGTTTTTGAGAGGACCTATTTAATTCTGACATCTCTGCTCCTCTCATGGGGAAAATACCAGTTAGATCCTGTCAAACCTTTGAAGAATTTATATATCCTCTAATTCTTCTAAACTCAAGCTATTCAGCCTTTTTTTTTTTAAGGCTGAGTTCTAAAATTCACAGCAGTTATTGCGAATAGTTGACAAAACCAACTTAATGAAAAAGCATATTAATTTTAAGCATATTCAAAAGCATATTGACTTTATTCTCCCGGTTTACATAGAAACATAGAAAATAGGTGCAGGAGTAGACCATTCGACCCTTTGAGCCAGCACCGCCATTTAATATGATCATGGCTGATCATCCAGAATCAATACCCTGTTCCTGCTTCCCTTGATTCTGTTAGCCCAAAGAGCTGTATCTAACTCTCTCTTGAATACATCCAGTGAATAGGCCTCCACTAGGCAGAGATTCCACAGGTTCACAACTCTGGCTGAAAATGTTATTCCTCATCTCGGTCCTAAATGTCCTACCCCTTATTCTTAAACTGTGACCCCTGGTTCTGTACTCCCCCAACATCAGAAACATTTTTTCCGGCATCTGCCCTGGCCAATCCCTTAAGAATTTTATATGTTTCCATAAAATCGCCTCCCATCCTTCAAAATTCCAATGAATATAAGCCCAGTCGATACATTCTTTTTTCATATGTCAGTCCCGCTATCCCGGGAATTATGCTGCACTCCCTCAATAGCAAGAATGTCCTTTCTCAAATTAGGAAACTAAAACTGTACACAATACACCAGGTGTGGCCTCACCAGGGCCATGTACAGAGGTTGCATCTACACTCTGATTCTTCCATCCATTGTGCAACACCATCTCTCTCCTAAGTGAAGTAGGTTTGTTTACTTTAATTTAGTCTATAGTTTGGAGATGGCATGTGGAAACAAGCCTTAAGGCCCACTGAGTCTACGCCGACCATTGATCATCTGTTCATGCTAATTTTACGTTATCCCACTTTCTCATCCACTCCTTATGCACTCAGGGAAATTTACAGTGCCAATTAGTCTACAACCCCGCTTGTCTTTGGGATGTGACCAGAACTCACGGAAACCCACGTGATCACAGGGAGAATGTGCAAATATCACACAGACAGCTTCCAAGGTCAGGATCAAACCCAGATTCATTGCCTGGGCACGGATCATCTGGTAGTTACTGGGGGTCACTAAAAGCAGCCATATAAATGTGTTCCACCTGTGGAGAGTGAAGAGTGGCCCTTAAATATTTAATATCCAGAAAAAATTCTAGAGCATTTTATTAGATTAAAACAACGGTATTAGCTGTCTTATGAAGTGGGCATCTGCAGAGCCTGATGAGATGTATCCCAGGCGGCTTAGTTTACAATACAATACCGTTTATTTGTCATTTGAACCTCAAATGAAGTTCAACCAAAATTTGGTTTCTGCAGTCATACAAGAAAAGAACCAAGACACACACCAACACAGTTTACACAAACATCCATCACAGTGAATCTCCTCCTCACTGTGATGGAAGGCAAAGTCTTGTCTCTCCCCAGCTCGCCCATTCTTCTCTCGATGTCAAAGTCAAAGTCAAAGCCCCAACGGGCGCTAGCAGGTCCCGCAGCCCTTTAAAGCTGTGTCAGGCGATGTAAGGCCCTGCAATGGGTCTTGATGTTGGAGCCCCCGGCGGGCGCTAGCAAATCCCGCGGCCGTTAAAGCTGCGCCGGCGATGTAAGGCCCCGCTCCAGGTCACTTTAAACCCTGCAGTTTGGGCGGGAGAAGTTGCCATTGCGGGAGCTCCAAAAAGGGGTCTCCCACCAGGGACCCGCGAGCTCCCGATGTCACCGTCCACCGGACCTGCGGCAGGAGCCTCCGAGCTCTGGAGTCGGGTCGCAGCGGCGCGCCACCACAGCTCTCCACGCTCTGAAGCCGGCCAGCTCCACGATGGTAGGTCCGCAGCTCCGTCGGCGCCGCGACTGGAGGCCCCAGGTCATTCCGGTTGGAGGTCGCTCCACGGTGCTAGGTCCCAACGACAACGGAGACCCGACAGGTAAAAGGTCAGGTCCCTGTACTGGGAAGAGATTTAAAAGTTCCCCCCGCTCCCCACACATACACAGTTAAAAACCCACTACAAACTATACCCTCAACGTGATTTAAAAAAAATAAAAAAAGACAGACGGACTGCAGAAGCCGCTGCGACGTCGGTCGTGCCACCCACTAGTTAGTTTAGTTTAGGGATGCAGTGTGGACACAGGCCTTTCGGCCCACTGAGTCCGCGCCAACCAGCGATCACCTGTACATTAGTTCAATCCTACTTACCAGAGACAATTTACAGAAGCCAATTGATCTACAAATGTGCACGTCTTTAGGATGTGAGAAGAAACCAGAACACCTGGAGAAAGCCCACACAGTCATAAGGAGAACATACAAACTCTCTACAGACAACACCCATAGTCAGGATCAAACCCGGAACTCTGATGCTGTAAGAATGCAACTCTACTGCTACCATTTTATCTCCTCTTCCCATTTCCTCTCTGAGCTTTCTGTCCTGTGCCTCATCCATTGCCAAAGTGAGGTCACATGCAAACCTGAGGAACAAGCATCTCATATTCGTCTTGGGTAGCTAACAACCAACAGTATGAACATTGAATTCTCCACTTTTAAAGAACCCCCTATCCATTCCCCCTGACACACCCCCTCCCCCTTCACTCCCCTATGCCCCACCTGGTCTCCCGCCTATTTCCCCTCCACTAACCCTCTTCCCCCACCACGTTCCTCCCCCTAGCTTTACAATCCACAACTCTTCAAACCTGTCTCACACCTTCTTTGTTCCAACCATCCATCTATCAAACCGCCTCTAGCCTGTGCCGACCTGCCACGCTTTGTCCTGCCTCTCCCCATTTTCCAGCTCTCTTCTCACCATCCCCCCCCCCCCCCCCTACAATCGGTCTGAAGAAGGGTCTTACCCAAAACGACACCTATCCATGTTCGCCTGGGATGCTGTCTGACCCACCTGTACTTTAGCACTTTGTTTCCTTTTAGGAATTATGATTAGTAAGCTTACTGATACCATGAACATTTGTGAAGTTGTTGGATAGTAATGCTAGTCATAGGTTACAGAATGATATCGATCAGCTGTTAAATTCGATTGCAATGGCAGATGGAATTTAATTTTGATTAGAGTAAGGTGATGCATTTGGAGAGGAAGCTCTAATAAGTCTAGGACATCCACCATGAATGGCATGGTCCTCGGGTTTTGAAGAACATAGGGGCCATGGTGTATAAATCAATTGAGGCCTAAAGGTGGCAGCACAAGAGCATTAGATGGGGATGAAGGCATATGGATATTGCTTTGTTGTGATATTGCCTTCATTGACCAGGGCATAGATAAATTGCAAAGAGGTTGTAAAACTTTGATTAGGCCACAGCTGAGCATTATGTGCAGTTTTGGTTGCCACAGTATGTGATTGCACTGTCGAACATGCAGAGGAGATTCACCAGGATGTTTAAAATAGAAAATGTAGTTTTTTGAGTTTAGTTTGCTGGCAATACTCAGCAGGTCAGAATGGGAAACAGAGTTAATATTTCAGGTCAAAGACGTCAAATCTGGAAAGAAGGCGTAAGAAGCTTGTTGAGGTGCAGTGAGTTGGGGCAATAGGGGTGGCTCTCCGAGTGTGAAAACAAGTGGACCATGGGGATAAGCTGTAAACAAGGCAATCTGATCAATGAGTGAATGGGGGCAGTTGAGTGAGATAGTAGACAAAAGATCATAGGAGATATGAAATGCAGGGCAAGAAAATGTGCCAACTAATACAAAAAGGTATTAGAAGTTGGAGAAATCAACCATTCCCCAATGGAAGGCTGCAAGATGCCCAGATGAGAGATGGGGTGCTGTTCCACAAGCTTGTAGTGTGCCGTGTGATAGTGCAGGAGGTCACAGACAGAGTCTGAGTGGGAGACGCTGGGTCACCTCTGTGGACTGAACATAAGTTAGCTGTGAAGCAATCACCCAACCTGCAATTGGTTTCTTCAGTGTAGCGGAGACCACATTGTGAACATCAAATGTATTAAACTAGATTTCAATTCAGTTCAGTTCAGTTTTTATTTGTCATATGTAGGTTAACACAGGGTCAACGGTACAATGAAACCTTTGCTTCACTGTAAAGATTGTTTAGGTCCCTGGTGGTGGGAAGAGAAGACGGTAAAGGACAAGTGTTACATCACCTGCGGTTGCACAACAAATTGCCATTAGAAGGGGGTGGTTGGTGGGAACAGAAGAGTCGACTGAGGATTGTGAAGGAAATGATCCCTGCGAAATACTGAAAGGGCAAGAGAAGGGACTTGTCTGGTCAAATTTATTTTACTGTGGCAGTCATTGTGGAGAATAATCTTTTGAACTGCATCATTCAGTAAGATCTTGGTTTAATACAGATGGATACAGACAGTAGAACTGGCCAATTCTGATATTAACAGAAAATCTAAATTGTTGATTTTGATAATGAATCTGGAAGTTGGTAATGTGTCCAGATGGAAACTGACTTGCTGTGTCCTTCTCCAGGCCTTATATAATTTTCCATAACAACATAAAAGCCAATTGAATTATGGTCATGATCCCAAAATGTTCTCCCACTGATGCTTATTTCATTTTCCCAGCTATATTTCCAAGGATTAGATTGAGTATCGCCTCTCATGGGCTATGTACTATTTGGCTCAAGGATGTACATCCCCCTGGATGTACTTTAAATATTTTGCTCCCTCTTCAATGTTTCCACATTTAATCAATGCTGGTTTATATTGGGAAAGTTGAAACCCCCCACTACAATTACCCTGGTTTTTTAATACTTCTTTGTTTAACAATGTATACATATCTGCTCCTCTATCTCTCACTGACCAGATGAAGAGTTGTGATCGCTTCCTTTTCCTTTCCTCAGCTCTACCCACATGTCATAACAGCTTGACTTTGGGATATGTAAGGGAACTAGTATACCAGGTGTGCGCTAGTGAGACCACACCTGGAGTATTGTGTGCAGTTTTGGCCCCCTAATTTGAGGAAGGACATTCTTGCTATTAAGGATGCGCAGCTTAGGTTTACAAGGTTAATTCCCTGGATGGCGGAACTGTCATATGCTGAGGGAATGGAGCGGCTGGGCTTGTATACTCTGGAGTTTAGAAGGATGAGAGGGAATCTCATTGAAACATATAAGATTATTAAGGTTTTGGACACGCTAGAGGCAGGAAACATGTTCCCAATGTTGGGGAAGAATAAGGGGTAAGCCATTTAGAATGGAGACGAGGAAACACTTCTTCACATGGAGAGTTGTGAGTCTGTGGAATTCTCTGCCTCAGAGGGCGATGGAGGCCGGTTCTCTGGATACTTTCAAGAGAGAGCTAGGTACGTCTCTTAAAGATAGCGGAGTCAGGGGATATGGGGAGAAGGCAGGAATGGGGTACTGATTAGGGATGGTCAGCCATGATCACATTGAATGGGGGTGCTGGCTAGAAGGGCCTAATGGCCTACTCCTGCACCTATTGTCTATTGTCTGTTGGCCTTGATTGAAGAACATTCCAAGACATCCTCCCTCAATACTGCAGTAATGAGCTCCTTGATTAATGGCACCTCCCTTTTACATCCGTGCTGTGGCCTGCATGTAGATTTTATCCCATGGATTATTGTGTTGCCAATTCTGCCCGTCTTTCACCATGTCTGCATGATCGCAGTCCCCCATTATCAATATCCAGGGCATCACCATTGACCAGGAACTGACTGGACCAGTCACATAAATAACATGGTTGCAGGAGTATGTCAGCTGCTAGGTATCCTACAGTGAATGGCTCGCCTTCCGACACCCTGAGGTGTGTTCACCATTTATCAAACACCACTCAGGAATATGCTGAAACATTCTCCACTTATATTGGTGAGTGCAGCTCCAACAACTCCTGGGAAGTTTGGGCCATCCAGGATGAAGCAGCCTGCTTGACTGGATGGCAACCTATCCACTTCTGTAAACATTCATTTATTTCACCCCTGGGGCACGGTATGAATGCAGTATATCTAAACAGAACAATTTTGTTTCTCTGTATTGGTAAATGTTTTGAGAACATAGGTCTATGCAAATTTGCATAAGCATAGATCCCATGGATCCAAGGAGCTCGCTGAATGGATAGAAAATTGGCGTCATGGAAGGAAGCAGAGGGTGCTGGCGGAAGATTGCTTTTCGGATTGGATGCCTGTGACTAGTGGTGTGCATCAGGGATTAGTGTTGGGTCCATTGCTGTTTGTCAACTATATCAATGATTTGGATGAAAACATACATGGCATGCTTAGCAAGTTTGCAGATAACACCAAAGTGGGTAGTATTGTAGATGGTGATGATGGTTGTCAAAAATTGGAGCAGGATCTTGACTGGTTGGGCTATGGAATAGTTGATGGAATTTAATATAGAGAAATGTGAGGTTTGGGACGACTAACATGGGCAGGACTTACACAATGAATGGTAGGATTCTGTGGAGTGTTGTAGAGCAGAGGGATCTAGGCGTGCAGGTACATAGTTTGTTGAACATGATATTCACAAGAAGATAGGGTGGTCAAAAAGGCCTTTGGCACATTGGCCTTCATCAGTCAGAGTATTGAGTATAGAAGTTCGGAGGTTATGTTGCAGTTACATAAGATGTTGGTGAGGCCGCATTTAGAATTTATTCAGTCTGGGCACCATGCTATAGGAAAGATGTCAAGCTGAAAAGGGTGCAGAGAAGATTTATGAGGATGTTGCCAGGACTAGAAGGCCTGAACTATAGAGACAGGTAAAGCAGGCTAGGACTCTTATTCCTTGGAGTGCAAGAGGACGAGGGGTGATCTTTTCAAGGTTTACAAAATCATGAGAGGAATAGATCGGTAAGATGCACAGATTCTCTTGCCCATAGTAGGAGAACCAGAGGGCATAGGTTCAAGGTGAAGGGGGAACGATTTAATAGGAACCTGAGGGGTAACGATTTGACACAAAGGATGGTGGCTGTCTGGAATGAGTTACTGGAGGAGGTATTTGTGGGAGGTACTATTGCACCGTTTGAGAAACATGTAGACGGTATATGGATAGGATAGGAGGGACATGGACCAAATGCAGGCAGGTGGGACTAGTGTAGATGGAACATGTTGGTTGGTGTGGGAAAGCTGGGCCGTAGGACCTGTTTCCACACTCTATGACCACCCATGTACATTTAAGTCTAGACCAACCCATCTACATTTATGCCCAGGAAATATAAAAGCAAAATTGTAATGTTGAGGCATTATAAGGCGCTGGTCAGGTCACATTTGGAATATTGTGAGTAGTTTTAGACCCTATATCTGAGGAGGGATGTGCTGGCGTCGGAGAGGTTTCAGAGGAGGTTTACGAGAATGATCCTGGGGATGATTGGATTAACGTATATAGAGCATTTGATGGCTCTGGGCCTGTACTCGTCGCAGTTTAGAAGGATGAAGGGGGCATCTTATTGAAACCTACCAAATATGAAAGGCCTAGATAAAGAGGAAGTGGGGAGGATGTTTCCAATTGTGGGAGAGTCCAAGGCCAGAGGGTACATCCTCAGAATAAAATTACATACCTTTAGAATGGAGCTGAGGAGAGATTTCCTTCGACAGAGGGTGGTAAATCTGTGGAATTTGAAGCCACAGATGGCTGTGGAGGCCAAGTCATTGGGGAATTTTCAAAGCGGAGATTGATAGGATTAGCAAGAGCGTCAAAGGTTATGGGGATAAGGCAGGAGAATGGAGTTGAGAGGGAAAAATAAACATAGAAACATAGAAAATAGGTGCAGGAGTAGGCCATTCGGCCCTTCGAGCCTGCACCGCCATTCAATATGATCATGGCTGATCATCCAACTCAGTATCCCATACCTGCCTTCTCTCCATACCCCCTGATCCCTTTAGCCACAAGGGCCACATCTAACTCCCTCTTAAATATAGCCAATGAACTGGCCTCAACTACCTTCTATGGCAGTCAATTCCAGAGACTCACCACTCTCTGTGTGAAAAATGTTTTCCTCATCTCGGTCCTAAAGGAATTCCCACTTATCCTTAGACTGTGACCCCTTGTTCTGGACCTCCCCAACATCGGGAACAATCTTCCTGCATCTAGCCTATCCAACCCCTTAAGAATTTTGTATGTTTCTATAAGATCCCCCCTCAGTCTTCTATATTCTAGCGAGTACAAGCCAAGTCTATTCAGTCTTTCCTCATATGAAAGTCTTGACATCCCAGGAATCAGTCTGGTGAACCTTCTCTGTACCCCCTCTATGGCAAGAATGTCTTTTTTCAGATTTGGAGTACGCAATACTCCAGGTGTGGTCTCACCAAAACCCTGTACAACTGCAGTAGAACCTCCCTGCTCCTATACTCAAATCCTTTCACTATGAATGCTAACATACCATTTGCTTTCTTCACTGCCTGCTGCACCTGCATGCCTACTTTCAATGGTTAGTGTACCATGACACCCACGTCTCGTTGCATCTCCCCTTTTCCTATTTTGCCACCATTAAGATAATAGTCTACCCTCCTGTTTTTGCCACCAAAGTGGATAACCTCACATTTATCCACATTATACTGCATCTGCCATGCATTTGCCCACTCACCCAGCCTTTCCAAGTCATCTTGCAGCCTCCTAGCATCCTCCTCACACCTAACACTACCCCCCAGCTTAGTGTCATCCGCAAACATGGAGATGTTGCATTCAATTCCCTCGTCCAAATCATTAATATATATTGTAAATAGCTGGGGTCCCAGCACTGAGCCTTGCGGTACCCCACTAGTCTATGCCTGCCATTCTGAAAAGGACCCGTTTACTCCTATTCTTTGCTTCCTGTCTGCCAGCCAGTTCTCTATCCACATCAACACTGAACCCCCAATACCATGTGCTTTAAGTTTGTATACTAATCTCTTATGTGGGACCTTGTCGAAGGCCTTCTGAAAGTCTAGATATAACACATTCACAGGTTCTCCCTTATCCACTCTGCTAGTTACATCCTCGAAAAATTCTATAAGATTCGTCAGACATGATTTACCTTTCGTAAATCCATGCTGACTTTGTCTAATGATTTCACCATTTTCCAAATGTACTGCTATCCCATCTTTAATAACTGACTAGCAGTTTCCCCACTATCAATGTTAGACTAACTGGTCTGTAATTCCCTGTTTTCTCTCGCCCTCCCTTTTTAAAAAGTGGGGTTACATTAGCTCCCCTCCAATCCTCAGGAACTACTCCAGAATCTACGGAGTTTTGAAAAACCAGCCATGACTGAACGGCGGAGCAGAATCGATGGGCTGAATGGCATAATTCTGCTCCTATGTCTTATGGTCTTCTGCTCTTAATATTCCTGTGGAATCTTTTAGGATTTCCTTTACCTTGCCGGTCTGGTCCACTTCCAATCGACTTTGTTTGACTATGGGCGCTGTCTGCAGATGTTGCATGATTCCCTATGACCGCGTCAGTTTCCTCCAATTTCCTCCCACATTCTAAAGTCCTGCAGGTTTGTCAGTTAATCGGCTTTTGTAAATTGCGCCTAGTGTGTAGGATGCAAAAGTAGAATAACATGGAACTAATGTGCGGGTGATCAATGGTCGACATGGTCTTGGTTGACTTTCCTGTAAATGTTTAATGCAGCTGCAGAATGTTGGGATCAAGCTTCAAATTTCACTTTAGTTTAATATAGAGGTACAGAGTGCAAACAGGCCCTTCGGACACAGAGTCCATGTTGACCAATGATCCACATACACTAGTCCTATCGTACACACTAGGGATAATTTATAGAAACCATTTAACCTGCAAACCTGTATGTCTTTGGGATGTGGAAGGAAACTGGAGCACCCAGAGAAAACCCACACAGTCACAGGGAACGTGTACAAACTCCGTGTAGACTGCACCCGCAATCAGGATTGTACCTGGGTCGCTGACGCTGTAAGGCAGCGACTCTACAGTTGTCCCATCCTTGTAGTAGCTCTGAGGTGGTTAACTGCTGCATCTGAGCATTTGCCAGCCCACAGGCCCCAGTTATAAATATAACCTTTATAATCAAGCCCCTGAGTCCTCAGTGGCATTGTGTTGATCTTAATATATCGTTTGAAGGTTTTGTGATTTCATTTAACTCTGGTCTCACAAATATGTTTTCCTCAATTAGTCCACAAATTTTATACAGAAAAGCTTTACTCTATTTTTTTGCCATTCTTAATGTTCTGTATGATTTTGTAAGTACCGCATTTCCCGGCGACGAAGATGCACCTGCGTCGAAGACGCACTCCCATTTTGAGTTGCCAGATTTTGGGGAAAAAAACAAATATTCGCCGTGGTGGCGGCTATTTGAATTGCGTATTGTTTATACCACTGCCGGCCACATTCGATCTGTGCGCTCAGCCTCGGAGCAGCGCCCGATCCAATAGAACCTCTGGCTGCTGCGGGGCCTCCAACGGCCCACTCCAGCAACACCTCGACTTTTGACGCGCTGTTTCGTTGCCTCCCGCTCAGCTTCCAAATTGCTTTTAAAACATGGGGGTGGGTGGCACACAATGAGGCCTAACATCTAGGACAGGGGTCGGCAACCTTAGGCCCACAGGCCGGATTCGGCCCGTAACCCAAAATCACCCAGCCCGTAGGCGTATTTTTTTTCCAATTAGTTTTCGCGACCTGGAAACTGCAGCCAGTCCAGGGGCACGCTGGCGACCAGGGCTCTACAGCCAGACCTGTCAGCCAACCTAAGCGCTACGGCCAGTCCCGGGACAACGAGCCGACCTGGGCGCTACAGGCCAGTCCCATGGCACGCAGGCGGCCTGTGCACTACAGCCAGACCTGAGGCAAGCAAGCCAACCTGGGAACTGCAGCTAGTCCCGGGCTGCTAGATTCTAGGAGCTGGCGGCCTCCAACTGGAATCGATCTTGAGGGCTCCGGTCTCAGAGCCTGTGGACTTACCATCTCGGAGCTGGCTGACTTCGGAGGTTGTGGTGGCGTTGCGGCTGTGACTCAACTTCGGAGGCTTCGGTTCTGCTACAACATGTTTAAACATGGGGGGGACAGCTCCTCCCCCCACGTCCCCAGGATTTCCGCCCATGCCCAGGTCACCTCCCGCAGCTGATCATGGAACCCCCAGAACGCCCTAACAACCTAACCTTTGGCTCCAAGATGCAGGTAATTTTTCGGGCCTTATTTTAGGGTAGAAAATAGCGTCTTCGACACCGGTAAATACGGTATTGTTTCTTGACAACAAATACTTTTTTTCCCCCAGAGCATATAATGAAAACATAGTTTAACATTCATTTTTTAATTTCTCATTTAAAGTGGTTGTTTACTGTCACATTATTTAAGCAATGTTAGGAGCCTTCTTGATGCTGCCTACACATTTTTATTTCATGATTATAAAATACTCCCCTAACTAGAGGAGTACTATAATAGTGAAGCATGGAACAGTAGATGTTGGTTTGCAAATAAGACAAAGTGCTGGAGTAACTCAGTAAATCTGAGATATCTCAGATTACAGCCTCCGTTATTCACCACCTCCTCCTGTACGCACTGATGGAACCTACATAGCTGAAATACATTTATGCCACATACTCTCCACCTCATTCAGAAATCCCACATTTCTGCCTCTTCTATTTTTTAAGCTAACCTCTTGATTTTCTAATGGTCTCCTGGGCACTTTCATTATTAATAAGACCTCCTTCTGCTAATCCATCTGCCTTTTCACTACAGAAGAGAGCACCAGCCAGTTCAAAGGTCAGTTTATTGTCACATGTACCAATTAAGGTACAGTGAAACTCGAATTACCATACAGCCATACCAAAAAAAAAAGCCAAAGGCACACAACTACTTAAAAGTTAACATAAACATTCCTCACTGTGATGGAAGGCAATAAAGTGAAATCCTCTTACACTTTATTCTCCCACGGTCGGGGCAGTCGAGGCGATCGAAGCCCCCATGTCTGGGCGATTGAAGCTCCCACGTTGGGGGCGATCGAAGCTCCCGCGTCGGGGCGGTCGAAGCTCCTGCGGTCCAGAAGTCAGTCTCTAACTCTAACGATGTTAAGTCCGCAAGCTCCCGCGATTGGAGCTCCAAAGTCGATCCCTGACAGGGATCGCAAGCTCCACGATGGTAAGTCCGCAGGCTCTCGCAAGAGACCGCCAACTCCTCGATGTTAGGCCGCAGTGCGGACGGAGATATGATACGGAAAAACAATTGCATCTCCGTAGAGGTAAGGGATTTTAAAAAGTTTTCCCCCAACCCCTCCACACATACATTTAACACGTATTAAAAAAAAACAAAGAAGGGGCACACAGACTGTTGGCGAGGCAGCCATTGCTGGCGCCACCCGATAATCACAGTATTGGTAGCATTTTTCTTGAAAAATATTTTGTATTTTTATCAATGCCGTCATATTCTAATAAGGAGGCTGTAAAACTCTGATAACCTGGCATGCTCTGGAATTCAGCCGTGCCACATTCGCTGATTTTTTGAACTATTTCATGTTATTTCCATTGATATCTCAATATTCTTTTAATTCACTTTTTTTAGATGGTATACCATATGATAACTTGTCCAGTTAACCAGATAGGTTGACAGGGAGCGCAGGCACCAGGGCCTGAGAAGTGAAAGGGAGCTGGACCCAGGGTGTAGGCGCGTGTAAGGAAGCACAGCCCAGGGCCTGGGATAGAGTAAGGGAATGCCGCAATCAGGGTTGGGTGAGTGAAATGGAGTGCAGCATTCTGGGCCTGGGTAAGTGTAAGGAAGTGCAAGGACTGGAGCCTCGGTACATTTGAGAGTGAGTGATGAATATTACCTGGTATGCCTCATGGTGAAACATTGAGATTTGCAGATAGTTAGATAATTAGAGAAGTTGTGGTCTAGCCAAGGTTCAACGCAAGCTTATGCGCAGTCACTGTTTTTTAATTCTCTCCTACAAAGGAATGCATAGTTGATTTTTAGTAAATGTTAACTTGCAACTTCGAGTTAACTACCAGTTTTCTATGCGATTTGAGACTGGATTTATTCTTTTTTGGTAAAAGGAATTAACCATCATCTTTAGCTAGGCACTGCGTTTCCTTACAACTCTTGACACTCTTCATACACTCTTCAATACACCCTGGCTCTAGAGCACTCCTACCTCACAAAATATTTGCACCTGCATGTACGCATTATCAACACAGCAAAGTGATGATACTTTATTTACTCTCTAACATATATTTGAATATTCTTTACTGCAATGGAAAAGCATTCTGGAGAAGAAATATTGATTATGTATCAAATGCCTCATGGTCTCAATACTCTACTTAGATGATAATTAACTAAATAGCGACCCCTGGTCACAATTGAGATTTACAGCCAAGGAGTCTTGTGCTTATTGTGTGCATTATAATGGTACAGATATCTAATGTATCAGTGTTTTTTACTCAGATAGCCCCGTTTAGGTTAATGCTGTGTTATTTTTCACCTAGGTTACCAACATTGCTAATGGCGGAATGTGTTCTTGTGTACATGACCCCTGAGCAATCTGCAGAATTGATAAAGTGGGCTTCCAGTACTTTCAGTACCGCCATGTTTATCAATTACGAGCAGGTAATAATATTAATCATCATTTTCCCAGCAATTGTTTACTACAGTTTATTGGTAAGCACAACTTTTTCCTGACTATTGAAGTTTAATTCAGGAATGTTGTGGGGAGCTTATGAATATGCATTGCACTGTGTAGAGTTTTGGAGAGGAAATGTGCCTGCAGTAAATAATTTGCAATTCTGTTTTTTTAAATTCACTAACCAAGTTTTATAATGGTTGTATTTCTTAATTTCATGGGACTTACAATAATGCAACTACAAGGGTTGCCTGGCTTTCGAATGTCGTAAATTTGACTTTACACAAATACATCCACACATCTTTAAGGGAAATAAGATAGTAAGAAAATGCTTCACAGTATTCCATTAGGACTGGATACAGTATATATTCTATTAGTTTAATTGTGGGTTGTGTCAGTGTGAATTTTTATTTATGTACTGGTATTGTGGTTATTATTTATTGATTTAGTTTAGAGATACATCATGGAAACAGGCCTTTTAGCCCACCGAGTCCATGCCAACCATCAATCAACGTTATGTCACTTTCGCACGCAAGGGGAAATTTACAGAGGCTTAACTTACAAACCTGCACGTCTTTGGGATCTGGGTGCACCCAGAGAAAACCCACGCAGTCATAGGGAGAACATGCAAACTCCACACAAACAGCATCCAAGGTCATGGTTGAACCTAGACCCTGGTTGAAAATAAATAATGATAGGAAGCTTATGCAAAGCGGCACATAGAACATAGTGCAACACAGGAACAAGCATTCGGTTCACAATGTCTTTGCCAAATATGATGCCAAGACCAACTCTTATCTGCCTGCACATAATCCATATACCTCCACTCCCTGTGTAGACGACTCTTAAATGTCACTATTGTATCTTCCTCCACCACCATTCCCAGCAGCACTTTCCAGGCACTCACCACTCTGTCAAAAAAAGTGCCCCCACGTCTCCTTTAATCTTTTCCCTCTAGTATGGGAAAAAGGTACTGACGATCTACCCTATCTATGCCAACATTATGGGCTTTATTTTCACAATATGGGCAGCAAAAGAAAATGAACATATTTTGACATGGAGAAATCGTCTTACAGACAGTTCTCAGGAATGGAACCCATGCATAACCCGGGGACAATCTTTTTTGTATTATGATGTTTGGATGACAGATGACGCAGCTGGTAGAACTGTGTTGGGTTTGTGTGTTCTCCCTGTGACTGCATGGGTTTCCCCAGTTTCCTCTTCCTTCTCAAAGACATGCAGGTGAGTGAGTTAATTGACCACTGCAAAATACTAGTATAGGTGAGTGGGTGAATCTGGGAGGAGTTGATGTGAATGTAGGCAATATAAAATGGGTTAGTGGATGATTAGTGTAAATGGGTGTTTCATGGTCGGCACAGACCCAGTAGGCAGAAAGGCCTGTTTCTTTATTGTATGACTGACAATATTTTTCTTGCAATCTATGTTACTTGAAGTCAAACAAACTTAATCTTCTGCTGTTTTGAGAAATTGCTGACACAGTTCTTATATTTACCAACTTTGAAGTCACTGTTGCACCAAAATTAATGGAAGCGTTCCCTCATTTCAATGATTTCAGGTGAATATGAGCGATCGCTTTGGCCAGGTGATGATCGAAAACTTGCATCGACGGCAGTGTAACCTTGCTGGCGTAGAAATCTGTCAAACTCTGGAGACGCAGGTTTTGTATAACTTTGTTGCAATCACGTGAACATTTTTCATTAACTGATTGCTATTCTGATTTACTTTTGTTTCAATTTACTATTGGAAATGCTTTTTAAGAAGAACATGTCACAATAATATACATTCTGCATTTTGAAATTGTGCAAAATAATGACTAAATAATTCAGATTAATCACTTGATAGCAGTATCATCTCTGGAGCAATGGATTATGAATTCAAGCTTCCACCAGAAAGTGTATAACGTGAGGCTGGTGTTCCACTGAGCAAGACAACATCAGCAGTAGCATTCTTTTTATGAGATCTTCAAAACGTCGAATCAGATCTGTGTGTAATGATCTTACAGCACAATTTGAATAAACACAGGAAGTTCCCCTTATCTGAAGGTCAACATTGCTCCCACACCACAGTTAGATGAGATTGTCATTTATTTTACTGGTGTGTGTTGAATTGGGAATACCAAGAACTTGTCCATATAACAACAATTAATGCACTCCAAAACAAAAGCAGGGTAAGATGTTAAAAATATAAATGTCTTTTTAAATTCCATTTTACAGAACTTTGAAGCCATCTATTCATCAATATTAAAAAGCTTTGTTAGTACAATCGGTGAGTGCTTCATTAAATTATTCTTCTTTCACAGAAGGATCGCTTTCTTATAAATGGCTGGGACAATGTGAATGTCTTGGACATGGTGAATGTTTATAACAGCTTGCCGCAAGCAGATGTTCAGAGGTACGTTTAACTTGTGGGTATTATTTATGTGACAACATGACAGTAATCTGAAACAAAATCAGAAAATGCAGAGCAATCAGCAGGTCAGGCAGCATCTGTGGAGGAAGAAACAGTTAACGTTTCAGGTTGAAGATCCTTTATAGAAAACTCATTGTAAGGCTCATTTATAGAGCCATTAATACAAAACAATTCACTAAATATGTGATTTTAAGTAATTTTGTATTGGTGGCCAAGCACAACTTTTATTATGATGATCTTGGGATTAGGGTTTTTTGAGTTTTGCCTTTCTCTGATGTGTTGGCACTAGACTATCACAATCACATCCAGTGTCTTTGGAGTGCTATTAAAATGTGTTAATTCATCCATTCGGTAACTTTGCCCTTTTAAAAGAAATGTTTTCTTCTAACCTTGTTGGTTTCCCCTAGGATAGAGCAACTGGAATTCTTGGATGAGAAAGAACTCTTGCAGCAGCTTCTGCAACATTACTGTATCTGCTGGGCCACAAAAGACAATGACGATTTTGGTAATTATTTATTTCATAATATCCACCCTATACAGGTCAGTTAGCAAATAAACCTTGTACATATGCACTGATGTAATGGTAGATGAGTTCAGGTTATAGAACTGAGTTCAAGTCCTCAGCCAATTACCCTTGATGCAAAATCAGATGCAGTTTGCAGGTCTCCACAAGAGTTGGTCAATATCTACCAGTCTGAAGCTTGGTCAGAAACACCATTAGCAGAAGAATGTGTGGATACTGGCAGTGTCTGGAAAATTGAAAAAGAAAAAGGATTATAGGGTCATACAGCATGGAAATAGTCCCTTTGGCACAACTAGTCCATGCTGACCAAAATAATCTAAACTAGTCCCATTTGCCCATGTTTGGACCATTTCCCTCTAAACCTATCCTATCCATGTACCTGTCCAAGTGTCTTTTAAATGTTGTTATAGTACCTTCCTCAACTACCTGCTCTGGCAGGTATATTTCATGTACGACACCCTTCAAGCATATTATGAGACCAGCCGCGTTGAAATTGCTTTGGTGATTTAACTTTGTTCCTCGCCATGTCAATTTTGTACCTGTTCAACTTGTCTGCCATTTCCTTGTTCCCCATTTCAGTCTTCAAGGGCCCAATTTTGGTCTTAACTAATGTTTTCCTCTTCACATACCTAAAGAAGCTTTTACTATCATCCTTTATATTCTTGGCTAGCTTACCTTCATTCCACATCTTTTCATCCCGTATCTTTTATTGCTCTTTAAAAATGACCCAATCGTCTAGCTACCTGCTCATCTTTGCTAAATTATAATTCTTCTCTTTTATTTTTATACTGTCCCTGACTTCCCTTGTCAGCCACAGCCGTCCCTTACTCCCCTTGGAATCTTTCTTCCTCTTTGGAATGAACTGATCTTGCACCTTTTGTATTATTCCCAGAAATACCTGCCATTGTTGTTCCACTGTCATCTCTGCTAGGGTATCTTTCCAGTCAACTTTGGCCAGCTCCTCCCTCATGGCTCCATAGTCCCCTTTGTTCAACTGTAATACTGACACCTCCGATTTACCCATCTCCCTCTCAAAAATTTAGATTAAACTTATCATATTATGGTCACTACCTCCTAATGGCTCCTTTACCTCGAGTTCCCTTATGAAATCCGGTTCATTACACAACACTAAATCCAAAATTGCCTTCTCACTGGTAGGCTCCAGTACAAGCTGCTCTCAGAATCTATCACGGAGGCACTCCACAAACTCCCTTTCTTGGGGTCCAGTACCAACCTGATTTTTCCAGTCTACCTGCATGTTGAAATCTCCCATAACAACTGTTGCATTACCTTTATGACATGCCAATTTTAACTCTTGATTCAACTTGCACCCTATATCCAGGCTACTGATTGTGGGCCTGCAGATAACTCCCATTAGGGTCTTTTTACCCTTACAATTTCTCAGTTCGCTCCATTCTGACTCTACATCTCCTGATTCTATGTCTTCCCTCGCAAGGGACTGAATTTCATTCCTCACCAAAGAGCTACCCCACCCCCTCTGTCCATCAGTCTGTTTTTTCGCCAGGACGTATACCCTTGAATATCCAGTTCCCAGCCCTGGTCCTCTTGCAGCCATGTCTCTGTATAATTCTTACAACATCATTCTTGCCAATTTCCAACTGAGCCTCTAACTCATCCACTTTATTTCTTATACATTGCGCATTCATATACAACACTTTGACCGGTATTCCCCTCCCCTCTCACTCCAGTCACTATTGGCCCTGACCGTACTCTCTTATCCCTTCTTGAACTTTCCTTCCCATTAATTCGGGAGTTTTTTGTAACTTTTTCTGTAATCACTTCCTCTTTAACTCCATCTTTATACTCCCAATTTGTCAATCCTCCCCCCCCCCACTATTTAGTTTGAACCCACACATGTTGCACTAGCAAGCCTGCCTGCCAGAACGTCGGTCCCCTCCAGTTAAGGTGTAACCTGTCCCTTTTGTATAGGTCACCCCTACCCCAGAAGAGATCCCAGTGCTCCATAAATCTAAATCCTTTCACCAGCCCCCTAGCCACACATTCAGATCCCCTATCTCCCTGTTCCTGCCCTCACTAGTATGAGGTACTGGAAACAATCCAGAGATAACCACCCTAGAGGTCCTGCTATTCAGTCTTCTTCCCAACTCTCTTCCTCTTCTTCCTGACGTCATTTGTGCCCACGTGCACAACTACTGCCGGCTGTTCACCTTCCCTCTTGAGGATGTTCTGAATTTGGTTCATGATATCTTGAACCCTGGCACCAGGGAGGCAACAGACCATCCGCGAGTCTCGCCTGCTGCCACAGAATCTCCTGTCCGCACCTCGGTCAATGGAGTCCCCACCACTATAGCTTCGCCCCATGTCAGTCTCGCCAGTCAAGTCTCATCGTTAGGATTGGAGCCACCGACCTGTCTGCCGCTCGTCATCTGTCAGATGGAAGCGTCATCTGCCTCAACAGCTCCCAAAAGGGTGTACCTGTTTCCATTTGGCATAGGCACTGGGGTCTCCTGCACTCCATGGTTACTCCCCTTTCTCACACTCACCCGCCTTCGCACTTCCTGTATCCTTGCCGTGACAACCTCATTGTAGGTCCTGTCTAGGAATCTTTCGTTTTCCCGGATGGCCCTGAGCTCATCCAGCTGCTTCCCCAGTTCCCTAACACATTCGTTCAGGAGCTGCACCTGGACATAATTTCTGCTGGTGTCGTTTCCAGAAGCACCAGCAGTGTCCCTGTCTTCCCACATCCTTCAGGAAACACACTGCTCCAACATGCCTGCCATTTCTTCAGAAGGGAGTGGGTGATTGAAGCTGTGCCCATTTTTACATTTAGAGTGTTGACTGAAGAAAAGTGTGAAGGGATTTTGGAAGCAAAATAGGATTAGGACCACTGTTAGTGCAAAGGATTATCAGTAGCATGCCGTTTAGCCAGAACAGTTTCTCTCCATGATGGTGAGCAAATGGGAACAGACAGAAAGAACAAGAGGGTGTGAACAGTTGTAATGCTTTAGTTGTGTTCAGGGTGCTGCGTTATTCATGATTCAGTGCTCAATGTACAGTGCCCACCATAATGTTTGGGACAAAGACCCATCATTTATTTATTTGCCTCTGTACTCCACAATTTGAGATTTGTAATAGAAAGAAACCACGTGTGGTTCAAGTGCACATTGTCAGATTTCATTAAAGGGTATTTTTATTCATTTTGGTTTCACCATGTAGAAATTACAGCTGTGTTTATACATAGTACCCCCTTTCCCCCCCCCCCCCCCCCCCCCCCCCCCCCCCCCCCCCCCCCCCCCCATTTCAAGGCACCATAATGTTTGGGACACATGGCTTCACATTGCTCAGGTGTGTTTAAATGCCTTCTTAATGCAGGTACAAGAGAGCTCTCAGCACCTAGTCTTTTCTCCAGTCTTTCCATCACCTTTGGAAACTTTATTTGCTGTTCATCAACATGAGGACCAAAGTTGGCCCAATGAAAGTCAAAGAAGCCATTATGAGACTGAGAAACAAGAATAAAACTGTTAGAGACATCAGTCAATAAACAATAGGTGCAGGAGTTGGCCATTCGACCCAACACCGCCATTCAATGTGATCATGGCTGATCATCCCCAGTCAAACCTTAGGCAAAATCAACCTAAATCAACTGTTTGAAACATCATTAAGAAGAAAAATAACACTGGTGAGCTTACTAATCGCACAGGGACTGGCAGGCCAAGGAAGACCCCCACAGCTGATGACAGAAGAATTCTGCCGAGAGTAAAGAAACATTCCCAAACACCTGTCCGACAGATCAGAAACACTCTTCAGGTGTGGATTTGTCAATGACCACTGTCCGCAGAAGAACTCATGCACAGAAATACAGAGGCTACACTGCAAGATGCAAACCACTAGTTAGCCTCAAAAATAGGAAGGCCAGGTTATTGTTTGCCAAAAAGCACTTAAAAGAGTAACCACATTTCTGGAAAAAGATCTTGTGGACAAATGAGACGAATATTAACTTATATCAGAGTGATGGCAAGAGCAAAGTATGGAGGAGAGAAGGAACTGCCCAAGATCCAAAATATACCACCTTATCTGTGAAACACGGTGGTGGGGGTGGTATGGCCTGGGCATAAATGGCTGCTGAAGGTACTGGCTCACTTATCTTCATTGATGATACAACTGCTGATGGTAGTAATATCAGCTCAAGTTCGAACAAATGCCTCAAAATGCATTGGCTGGCGGTTCATTCTACAGCTTGACAATGATCCCAAACATACTGCTAAAGCAACAAAGGAGTTTTTCAAAGTTAAAAAATGGTCAATCCTTGAGTGGCCAAGTCAAACACCCGATCTGAACCCAGTTGAGCATGCCTTTTATATGCTGAAGAGAAAACTGAAGGGGACTACCCCCCAAAACAAGCATACGCTAAAGATAGCTGCAATACAGGCCTGGCAGAGCATCACCAGAGAAGACACCCAGCAACTGGTGATGACCATGAATCGCAGACTTCAAGCAGTCATGGCATGCAAAGGATATGTAACAAAATACTAAACTTGACTACTTTCATTTAAATGACATTGCTGTGTCACAAACATTATGGTGCCCTGAATTGGGGGGGACTAAACACTGCTGTAATTTCTACATGGTGAAACCAAAATGTATAAAAATGGCCTTTGTTACAATGTGCACTTTAACCACATGTTTTTTTTCTATTACAAATCTCAAATTGTGGAGTACAGAGGCAAATAAAAAAATGATAGGCCTTTGTCCCAAACATTATGGAGTGCACTGTATATACTGCTCCAAGCCAGTTGGCTCGCTGCTTCAGCAAAATGTCTTGGAAGTGAAATCAAGTAAATAGAATCGTTAATTATTTTTCGAAGTATAGTGATGAAATTCCTGCTAAGGTGTGAGTGAATAAAGAAAAATGAACGTGTGGGAGTACAGTGGGCTTGAATTAAGGACATACAGGTTTGATGTACGACATGTCCTACAGTGAACTGCCATCCTTAATTACCACCCACTGTACTCCCACATATGTAAATGTCTTCTGTCTGTTTTCAGGTATTGGTGACATTATGTTTGGGAGCATTTGATTTCCATTGACAAGCTACTTCAAGCCTGAAATGACAAATCCTGCAATCAGTGTGCATGAAAAGGAAATCTTCTCCAGCTGTAATAGGACAGTGCCTTTGTGATTAAGTGTTTGTTGATATGTAAAGCAACAGAAAAGGTTGATAGTGCATCATTTTGAGAAAACCTCTATGTATGTCAGAATAACAAGCTATTGTTTTGCATTAAAAATAGTAATTTGTTTTAATTTGTTACATTCAACAACATTCTGAGTTACAATTGAAATATTCAGATTTGGTAGTGCCATCAATAAGTTGACTTTAAAAACATCTACTCAGAAAAATACAACGTGCCACAACTGCTGTAGTTATGAGCATTTCTGCGCAGTATTGTTATTGATCATTTGAATGAGGAATTTTATTAACAATGCATTTGAACAGAATGTATGAATTTGTGAACTGATGCATGAACTGATGTGATTGATTAACGCTGGTAATAGCATGGGTCTTCCAGTTGAAATTGGCACGGCCTGTCTGCAGAATTGAGCCAACCTTAGGTTCACTGGCTGTCGGGCCCATTAATAAGATTGAAGGTTAGTGAGAATCTCTAAGATTCACAAATGTTCAAGCATACAAAACTATTAAAAACTTTCTCTTTAATTATGTGAAACTAATTAAACCACAAAAACATTTGAAAAACAATTATTACGTAGATTTTTTTTTTTTTTAATTAGAAAATAATGAAATGACCTTGTACATAGAACAGTACAGCACTGGAACAGGCCCTTCGGCCCCCAATGTTTATGCTGAACATGAAGCCTAATTAAACTTATCTCATCTGCTGTACATGATCCATATTCCTCTATTCCCTGCACTTCCATGTGTCTTTCTAAAAGTCTCTTAAATGCCATTATCGTAACTGCCTACCACTTCCATACCTGGCAATGTGTTCTTGGCTCCCATCATTCTCTGTATTAAACTTTCCACCTCTCACCTTATAATTTTACTTCGGAGTCACATGTGTGATTCCGTGAAGAAGGCCCGCCAGGCCGCATGCGCAGCATTACATCAGCCGCATTGACGCAAGCACCAGTCTGGCAGGACAGAGCTCCTGCCGGTGGTAAGTTAACCTTAAAAGGTAAGTTTGGCTTCTTACTTACCAGGGGTTTTTAGGCAGGAGCCTCTTTTTACAGAGGTTTTTCCTGCCAGTTTCGCAGCCCGACAAGTTGCCGGTTATGGACTGTGGGGAAATTACAGTCCGACCGCAAATGCGGATAAACCGGCAAAATTGATCGGGTTGCGAGATAAGGAGCCGCTAACAGTGCAGTTAGCGGCTCCCCAGCCTGCAGGGATGCCGTAAAAACGGCAGGAAATTTAAGCAGAGTCGCTGACAGGGGGGTCAGCAGCACCGCAGCCTGCGGGGATGCCGTGGGAACAGCAAGAAATTCAAACAGAGTCTCTGCCTGTGGGATGCCGTTGGAATGACATGGAAGCAACGCTGGAGCCGCTGACAGTGGGGTCAGTGGCTCACAGACGTTGGTCCCCAGTCAAGAAATTACTGGGACTCATTCAGCCCTATTTGGACTCAGGTGAGTCGGGCTATAAAGGGTTTCTCCTTATAATAAAAAGTATGTATTTATAGGGTTTTTTCTTTAAGTAAAAGCTAAAGGCAAAGTAAAAAGTTATTGTTATATGTTCTAACAATGTTATAATTGTTTAAGCACAGGTTGCTATGATTTATTTTTACCCTTCACAGGTAAAGCTGTACACTAAATGTTGATTTAGTGAGCTTACACAGCAATAGCGTGGGCCTATGGGACAAGCCGCGCCAGCAGCGCCTGACAAGGCTGCTTCATGTGTAAAATGTACGGGCCTATGGGACAGGCCGCGCCAGCAGCGCCTGAGAGGGCTGCTTCATATATGAAAGTGCCGGCCTACAGGAGAGCCATGCCAGCAGCACCTGATACAGGACTGTTTCATTTGTGACATTACCGGCCTATGGGAGAGCCGTTCCAGTAGCGCCTGACAGGGCTGCTTCATGTGTGAAGTGCTGGCCTACGGGAGAGCCGTGCCAACAGCGCCTGATGCAGGGCTGTTCATGTCAAAAAGCGCCAGCAGTGAACAACGCCAACCGATGTGAGAGCCAGCCGCTGAATCGATTATTCAGGTAGGTCTATTCTACAGGGGAAGAAGCCTGGCAGATGAATTAATTCGGCCAACAACGGCAAGAGTCATCGTTCAGAGCGCACCCCAGGTGCTCATCGACAGCAGCGGTTCACTGGAGCTGGGGGCAGCATGATAGCTCAGAAATTACATGCACCTTCCAATCATGCTCAACTAAAATGGTCTAGCACTTCCAACATTTGGGTGGTGCACCGTTCACAAGTTGTAATCTTTACATTTGTTTGTACAACACACAAAGGGTAAAAATATTTGGTTGAGGCACAGCCGGAGCATTCCAAGTAAGTTGGATTATGGCCAGGGTTTGGAAATTGGGCAGACGTTCTCATGCAAACCCGCAAGCAATAAGGCAGGATTGGCATGTTATTATGAAGAATGGAGTGTATCGGGCATATGAACTTTCCGAATGTAAAAATTTATTCCTGACTTCAACAGATTCATAAGGTAAGAGATACATGTTATACAAATCCCATTACAAAGGTTATCAAAGACAATATAACTATTATAACAGTAAAGCTTTGCAGTATGGGATACCTCTGTTGGTCATTGGGATTTAGCTTTAATTATTATTAGCCTTGTCTCTGCCTTGTGTCAAGAGATTGGGGTTATAGCAATCTGTTACAAAACTGAGTTATTTTCATTAAGAGTAATTGGCAATATAGCAGCTGTGTTGCAGCTGAGCAAATCAAGGAACTGATATTGCGTAAGTAGCAATTAGATCGTTGCTAACAACCTTGTGCTGTTGTCAGCTGAGGCTACTTCAGCCACAATGATGAAGTAACAGTATTCAGCATGGCAGAACATGACAATAACTCATTGAACTTGAAACTCACTACAGTAGTGTGGTTGGTTGAATTCAGTTATTATGAACTGATGTTTAGAACTCTAAGATGAGAAGTTCCAAATACCATCACCTACTTAAAGGTGGTGGAGATTGCATGAGTAACCAATTCTTCAGTTGTTAGTATCAACTAAATATATACACTAAATGCACCGTTGAGTAAGGTTTTGAGTGAATATACATATTCTTCATGCACAAATTTAAGTTGCTACTCTACAATGGTGACATATGTTAGTCTCATGGTAATTAGGAAGAATATCCTGTAATTAATCTCCTTGCCACTGGTGTATCGTCCAGTTTAGATTGATGATAACACAGAATAAGTGTTGGATCTCAAAATATGATGAAAGCATGATTCAATACTTCAGCAAATGTTCGTCATGTTTATGCATGTTTCACTGTTTGAAAAAATATGTGACACAACAGTGTGGACAAATACATTCTCGCTTCAATAGGAGGAATGGACTTTATGTCTTCCTCATTAGCTGGGTCTTAAAACAGTCAACAAGACCTCGTTTGGATTCGTACTATCAGACTGGCCAAGCGTCCATGTTGCCTGCTTCATCAGGCATTATGGTACAGCAGTATACAGTAATGCCAAAAAGCTAGAACTTGCCGTTTTAAACTGTGGTTCAGGAGACTGGTCTTTGCACAGTAAAACGATTATTGACTTACACATTTTCAATGGATTGACTTATGCCTCAGGTTGTCACATTTAGCCATGCATTCACTGCAGTATGCATGGATAGCATCCAAAAAAGCAGTACATCTCAATTGAGGGGATCAGAAATGTTTGTTAAATATTAATGATACATTTGATACGATACAAATTACTGACATTTCCAGTTCATTTTAAGTGATATTGACAATAGTTCAGTTATAGAGAAATTACAGTTGTAACATAAGGGAACTACATTGTCGGCAGGCACGTGCCGTCAGGGTAGGCAAGGTAGGCAGTGCCTACCCTGACTAAAATTATAAAATAGTAATTATTTTATATATAAATATAATTTATATTAAAAAATATATATAAAACATATATAAAATGGTCATAAATAGTAAAGTCATGGGAGAATTTTGCCTCCCTAAGAGATCAATCTCTTAGGGAGGCCTTTCATCAGCAGAACGTTTTAAACGCGGAAGTATGAGGTACTCACGTGCCGTCGACGCTGCTTCAAGCCATCAGTGGGAACGGTCCATAAAGACAGCTGAAACTCTGCCTTTACACCGCGGACTGCGTGCATGTGCTGCGTTGCACACTGCGCATGCGCACCAGCCTACTGCGCATGCGCAAGTTTCTTAGCGGGCTTTTCAACGGTGGATAGTGATTACCTGAAGCGTTTCACGAAACAACCTTATGGATATTTTTGTGCACAAATAATATGGTAAGTAATTTTTTTTGAGCTATATGTTTTTAAATACTTTATTAAGAGATAGGACCTATTGAAAACAAATTACATGATAAAAGTCGAGAGAACAATCTGCACATGCGTGGTTTCCACGATTTAAAAATAGCCGAATGACGGTACACCGGGGAGGGAACAATGTGCGCATGCGCGGTTTTCAAGATTAAAAAAATCATTTCTTTAAATATCTTCGGGTTCGCCACTTTGTCATGAAACAATTTCCTTCTTTTCCTGATCTCCCTCCTGTCACAGTGTTGGATAAACTCACTCTTACCTTTGCAATTAAAGGACTGATCTCTGCAGTATATTCTCGATTGATGCATTTAGGAGATCAAAACCTGAACAAAGTTAAAGCGAGGTGGGAGGATGACCTTGGTATGAATCTGTCTGAGGAATGCTGAACAGAAGCGCTGAAAAAAGTCCACTCCTCGTCATCATGTGCTAGAGTGGGGCTCACACAATTTAAAGTTTTACACAGGGTTCATTTAAGCAAAGCCAGGCTTGCTAACATATATCCAGGGGCGGACACTGGCTGTGACAGGTGCTCGTTCTCTCCAGCCAATCTAGCTCATGCATTCTGGTCTTCCCCCAAACTTGTTAAAGCTGTATTTGGTGTAGCAGATAAAACCTTGGGTTTAAATACAACCCAGTTTGATATCATTACATTTACATCACTTTTGGCCCGTAGGAGAATCTTGCTGGTCTGGAAATCTAACACTCCTCCATCTGCCGCTGCTTGGCTGGAAGACGTCATGTTTTTTTTAAGGTTAGAAAAGATTAAATTCACATTGAGGGGGTCTGTGAAAAAGTTTTATTTGAAATGGGAACCCTTTTTATCATACTTTGAGGGTTTAAAGGAACTACCCATTGACTGAGGGCACTTGACATTACGTGGGGATCTGCCTTTATTCTGTTTTGTTACTTTATTATTGTTAAAAAGTGCATTTGATTTTGTGATATATTTGGATTGTGAAAAAAAATAAGGTGCCAAGGGGCGTTTAGGGTTAGGATTATTTTGTTTATATTATTATTATTATTTATAAAAAACAAAATGGAGGAAAATGTAATGCTATACATCAGATGTACTGTGAATTTTTTTTATTTTTTTCCCTCCAATAAAAAACTATTAATTTAAAGATTAAAAAAATGCCGACCGGCAGTTTACCGGGGAGGGAACAATGTGCGCATGCGCAGTTTCAAGATTTAAAAAAAGCCGACTGACAGCTCACCGGGGAGAGAATAATCTGCGCATGCGCGGTTTTCAAGATTTTTAAAAGCCACTGCCTACCCTGGCTGATTACTCACGGCACGTGCCTGATTGTCGGGTCCAACCCGGATATCAAGTTGTTAAAAAGATCTTGATACAAGTACTCGCATCACAAGATTATGCAGTTGGTTATTGTAAATGTGTAAACATTACTTCACCAAGGGGTTACAGCTACATCCTTAGTCAAGACTCTAATATCAACACAACAACGGCAAAACATTGCAAACGCTGTGGCTGGACAGGATGGAATTGGCTGTTCATGCCATTACATTTTACATTCTGGTCTACACTAGCAGAGCAGACCAGGGCTGGCATGATTTTTAAGATCATTTCGAATACCCCACGGTCTCATTTTTATGTTATCAAGGCCACCAGAATCCTTAGAAGTATGGATTCAGCACTGTGTATTAGTTAATAAACAATTACACAAGAGAAGGTCGGTTCAGACTATTTCAAGGTGGCTGCAATAGGTATTGACATTGACAATTGTAAGTCTCATTCCACCAGGTCAGCATCAACGTCAGTATATCATTTAGATAGTGTGTTTACATCTCATTATACTAGGGCAGCAGCTATGTTGGCGGCCAAAGGGAGGGATGTGTCCTTCGACCAAATTTTAGCGGCCGTCGGATGGGCAAATGAGCTGATGTTTCAGAATTTTATCATCGTGCAATTGTCAATCCAGGGCTGTTTGCCAATGACATTTTAAGTACCTAAATTTTAGGGGTACTGTTGTTTGTTTACATTGTTAAATAAACCCTATCATTACATTGAATACAATGTTATTACTAATGCATTTATTTCTCTTTCGAGTCAATCAAATGCAGTGGGATGCCGAGATTGTAATCTGCGGCATGAAATCACAAAGCTTTGAACTCTTCACGTAATCACTCACATGACTCCGAAGTAAAATAGTAAGATTAAACGAGAACTTACCAGTTTGAAGTTTGATCTTGATTTTATGAGGAGTTACGTTGGTGATTACGTGCCCACCATGCCCAACCCTCTCTCATAAAAGATCATCTGGTAGTTCTCGAGTCACTGATCTTACTGTTTACTTCGGTGTTGTTTATTTGTGATTTCATACCGCTGCTTTGAAGTTTGCTGCGCATGCGGCCTGGCGGGCCTTCTTCACGTAATCACCAACGTAACTCCTCATAAAATTAAGATCAAACTTCAAACTGGTAAGTTCTCGTTTAATCTTACTATTATGCCCTCTAGTATTGGACATTTCCATCCTGGGAAATAGGTTTTGACTGTCTACCCTATCCATGCTTCTCATAATTATATATACTTCAATCACGTCTCCCCTCAACCTCTGACGCTTCAGAGAAAACAATCCAAGTCTATCCAACCTAGCTCTGTAACTGAAACCCTCTAATCCAGGCAGTGTTCTGGCTTCTCTGCATCTGCTGTATTGCTGCCCTGCCTGCAGCTGTTCATCCTTTCAACCTTTTTTTATTTTTTTGTGCGTTTTGTCTTGGAGGTCCTCTAGTCTTTTTATGTGGGGGCTGGTGGAGGGAAGAGGGAAACTGTTTTTCTCAGTCCCTACCCGGTCGGAGATGTGTCTTTCCTCCGAGCCGCATCTTCGCCCCCTCCTCGCGGCCTACCAACGGGACTGGAGCGGCGTTTCCTGCCGGGATCGGCCAGAACTTCAGCTTCAGCGGCGGTACCATCGTGGAGCGGGCGATGCCTTACCCGGGTCGCCGTGTGGTAATCTCCAGAGTGCTGTGACTGCCGACTCCAACATCGCGGAGCTGTCGTTGCGGAGCGTCCAGCCGCAGGCTGACGTCCAGCCACTGACTTTTAAACACCACGGAGCCTGGGGTCTCTGGTGGGAAGCGGCCGTTCCAGACACTCCAGGCCGCTGAGAGTGTTCTTCCGACGCAAAAACAGGTGTTTAGAAGGTTTGCAAAGTAATTAAAAAGAAATAACTGAAATATAATTTTTACCAAAGTATTCAGACCCTTTACTCAGTACTTTGTTGAGGCACCTTTGGCAGCGATTACAGCCTCAAGTCTTCTTGGGTATGACTCTCTAAGCTTGGCACACCTGTATTTGGGTAATTTCTCCTCTTCAGATCCTCTCAAGCTCTATCAGATTGGATGGGGAGCCTCGATGCAGAGCTATTTTCAGGTCCCTCCAGAGATGTTCGATCGGGTTCAAGTCAGGGCTCTGGCTGGGCCACTCAAGGACATTCACAGACTTGTCACAAAGCCACTCCTGCGTTTTCTTGGCTGTGTGGTTCGGGTTAGAGAGTCATACCCAAGTAGATGGGGGAGCGAGAGGTCGCAATTCTCAGTCTGAGTTGTGAATACCACTGAACACATGTCTACTAAACTGTGAGTGGATTTACTGACCTGTCAGTGTCCTTAATGTTCGGGTCGTTGTCCTGTTGGAAGGTGAACCTCCACCCCAGTCTGAGGTCCAGAACACTCTGGAGTAGGTTTTCATCAAGGATCTCTCTACTTTGCTCCGTTCAACTTTCCTTCGATCCTGACTAGTCTCACAGTTCCTGCCACTGGAAAACATCCCCACAGCATGATGCTGCCACCACCATGCTTCACCGTAGGTATGGTATTGGCCAGGTGATGAGCGATGCCTGGTTTCCTCCAAAGAGTTCAATCTTCATAGAGCTGGTGCCAAAATGTCTAAACACCTGTTTTTGCTTCTTCATTCTGGGGTATTGTTTGTAGATTGATGATAAAAAAAAGAATTTAATTCATTTTAAAATAAGACTGTAATGTAACAAAATGTGCAAAAGGTGAAGGGGTCTGAATACTTTCTGAATGCACTGTACATCATGACTTCCTGACGCTTGTATTCAATGCCCCTAGCAATGAAGGCAAGCATAGCAGACACCTTCTTTACCACCCTATATGCTTTTGCTGCAACTTTCAGTGAGCTGTGAACTTGGACTCCAAGATCCCTCTGCACTTCAATGCTGTTAAGGGTCTTGCCGTTATGTAACCTCTCTCCTTACATTCAGCCACCCAAGTGCAACACCTCACACTTGCTCCATCTGACATTTCTCCACCCATTTCTGCAGCTGATCTATATTCCGCTGTATCTTCTGACAGTCTCCTCCACTGTCTGCAACTCCTCCAATTTTGGAGGAGCGAACTTACTCAGCAACTCATCCACATTTACCTCTAGGTCATTTATATATATCACAAACAGCAGAGGTCCCAGCACTGATCCCTGCAGAACCCCACTGGTCTCAGACCTCCAGCCAGAATATCTACCGTCCACGACAACCCTCCGTGTATAAGGCAGTTATGAGCCCATATGATCAAGTCATTGTGAAACCCGTATACCTTAACCTTCTGGATCAGCCTACCATGAGGAACCTTATCAAAAGCCTTACTAAAATCCATATATACAACATCCACCGGCCTACTTTTATCAATCTTCTTCTTTACCTCAACTTATCCGTACTTGCCTGTCTCCTCAAGACTGTTATTCCTGTAAAGTTAATATGTCTGATTTCCCAGCCTAAGTCTAAGCCCAAGTAATGGGAATAGCGTAAAAGTTTCCACTCCCAGCAGAATGACAATCAATTGAATATGATTTTAGGACATCCACCCTGGTAAGGGAGTCCCACACATTCCTATGTTTGCCGTGTAAAAGCTATTTTAGTGTGGGCCTATATATATATATATATATATATATATAGATATATATATATATATATATATATATATACTAGACTAAGTGGGACCCTTTGGGAGGGCTGGTCCCCCAACGCAATATTCCACCTCTGCACCAATTCCAACTGGGTGGGGGGGCTTACGGCAGCGCTAGTGTGGGTGTTGTGCACTGAAGGAACTGGTTTCCAGAGGGCTAGTATGGACATTGTGGACCGAATGGGTTCTTGGGCTGGCGGCTCAGTCACATAAGCCTGTTGTGCTGGCAGCTCACTCACTCACGGCTAATCGGCTGGCAGTTGACTCACGGCTATTCCTTGAAATTCCATTTCAAGCAGGGTGCAAGGCCACCAAATTCAAGTGCAGTTTCACACCACTGCAAGCAGGGTGCAAGGCCACCAAATTCAAGCTCAGTTTCATACCATTTCAAGCAGGGTGCAAGGCCACTAAAGACAGCGAGTCATGACCTCTCCCTCCCCCATCTTGCGGAGACTGAGCCACGCCCACGCTTCCGGGTTTCATAGTCCCTCCCACTCCCACCAGAAGGGGCGTGGCCTTCATGGTGTGATTGACAGGAGAGAGAACCACAACATTTTTTAGACTAATAACTCTTATTTTTCATCTATGGGAAAAATCATCCGCAGCTGATGAGCGGAGGTGGACTCTGAGTAAGATGGCCAAAAATCACAACCGTACGTGGTAGCGTTTTTTCTAAAATCAATATAAAGTGCAAACAGGAAGTGGTCAAGATTAAACTTTTAATTATATATAGAAGGCAAGGCAACTTTAAATAGGCAAGGCAACTTTAATTGGGCGAGGCAGCTTTAGTACTTTCAAACCAAAGGCTACACAGCTTCAGCACTTTCAAACCAAAGGCTGCACAGCTTTAGCACTTTCAAACTACATTTTCAAACCACATTAAGGGCACTGACAGGTCAGTAAATCCACTCACAGTTTAGTAGACATGTGTTCAGTGTTATTCACAACTCAGACTGAGAATTGCGACCTCTCGCTCCCCAATCTTGCAGAGAACTAATGCACCTCCACACTTCTGGGTTTTATCGTCCCTCCGGAAGGAACGTGGCCTTCAGAAGAGAGAATCTCAACATTATTTAAACACTAATAACCCTTTCATCAATGGGAAAAATCCTCTTGTCCTGCGCAGCGGATTGGGACTCTGAGTGTGATGGCCAAAAATCACCGCCGTAAGTGGCAGCGTTTTTTTCTAAAATCAATATACAGAACAACAGGAAGTGGTCAAGATGAGACATTTAGTAATATCTATCTTATATATCTCATATCTTACATATATTATATCTTATATATCATATATATTACTAAAAGACTGATCTTGACCGCCTTTGGCTTGCTGTGCTGTGATTTCCGAGAGAACGCCGCCACCTACGGTCATCATTTTTGGCTGCCTCGCTCAGAGCCTTCTTCCACCTTCCAGGACCAGAGGATTTTTCCCATCAATTAAAAATCAGAGAGATATTACTGTTTTTAAAATATTCCACATTCTCTAAGCTGCCCCTGCTGGAGGGAGGGGGAGGGACTATAAAACCATGAAGTGGTGCACCTCACTCAGTCTCTGCAAGATGGAGGAAGCCAGTGGTGTGCCTCACTCAGTCCCTCTGAGATCTGAATAGCATTGAACACATGTCTACTCAACTATGAGTGCCCTTAATGTGGTTCTAAAAAGGTTGGAAAAATTGTATTTCTTGGTTCTAAAATGGTTGCAAAAAGGGTCTATTGGTTCTTAAATGCTTGCAAAAGGTGTCTCTATTGGTTCTAAAATGCTTGCAAAAAGTGTCTTTGTTCTAAAATGGTTGCAAAAAGTGTCTATTGGTTCTAAAATGGTTGCAAAAAGTGTCTCTATTGGTTCTAAAATGGTTGCAAAAAGTGTCTCTATTGGTTCTAAAATGCTTGCAGAAAGTGTCTCTATTGGTTCTAAAATGCTTGCAGAAAGTCTCTCTATTGGTTCTAAACTGCTTGCATAAAGTTTCTCTATTGGTTCTAAATTGATTGCAAAAACTGTCTATTGGTTCCGAATTGCTTGCAAAAAGTGTCTCTATTGGTTCTAAAATGCTTGCAAAAAGTGTCTCTATTGGTTCTAAAATGGTTGCAAAAAGTGTCTCTATTGGTTCTAAAATGGTTGCAAAAAGTGTCTATTGGTTCTAAATGGTTGCAAAAAGTGTCTATTGGTTCTAAATGGTTGCAAAAAATGTCTATTGGTTCTAAATGGTTGCAAAAAGTGTCTATTGGTTCTAAATGGTTGCAAAAAGTGTCTATTGTGTCTACATGGTTGCAAAAAGTGTCTATTGTGTCTACATGGTTGCAAAAAGTGTCTATTGTGTCTAAATGGTTGCGGGAAGTGTCTATTGGGTCTAAAATGGTTGCGGGAAGTGTCTATTGGGTCTAAATGGTTGCGGAAAGTGTCTATTGGGTCTAAATGGTTGCAGGAAGTGTCTATCGGGTCTAAATGGTTGCGGGAAGTGTCTATTGGGTCTAAAATGGTTGCAGAAAGTGTCTATTGGGTCTAAAATGGTTGCAGAAAGTGTTTATTGGGTCTAGAATGCTTGCTGAAAGAGTGTCTCTATTGGGTCTAAAATGCTTGCTGAAAGAGTGTGTCTATTGGTTCTAAAATGCTTACTGAAAGTGTGTGTCTATTGGTTCTAAAATGCTTGCTGAAGCTGTCTATTCATTCTAAAATGCTTGCAGAAGGTGTCTATTGGTTCTAAAATGCTTGCTGAAAGAGTGTCTATTGGTTCTAAAATGCTTGCTGAAAGAGTGTCTATTGGTTATAAAACGCTTGCAGAAGGTGTCTATTGGTTCTAAAATGCTTGCAGAAGGTGTCGCTATTGGTTCTAAAATTCTTGCAAAAAGTGTCTCTATTGGTTCTAAAATGCTTGCAAAAAGTCTCTCTGTTGGTTCTAAAATGCTTGCAAAAAAGTGTCTCTATTGGTTCTAAAATGCTTGCAAAAAGTGTCACGATTGGTTCAAAAATGCTTGCAAAAGGTGTCTCTATTGGTTCTAAAATGCTTGCAAAAAGTGTGTCTATTGGTTCTAAAATACTTGCAAAAAGTGTGTCTATTGGTTCTAAAATGCTTGCAAAAAGTGTGTCTATTGGTTCTAAAATGCAGCCTGGCCAGAGTGACTTAGCTGCCAGCCCAAGAATCCATTCGGCCCACAATGTCCATATTAGCCCTCTGGAAACCAGTCCCTTTGACCCACAACACACATACTAGCGTTCCAGAAAGCCGCCCCCCCCCCCCCCCCACCCCCCACTGGCCAGCAATATTGGAATTGGTGGAGAGGTGGAATATTGCATTGGGGGACCAGCCCTCCCGTGTGAAGCTGGGACCCAATGGGTCCCACTTAGTCTAGTAGATTACTGAAACTCTCATCATCTTTCTTTGTTTGTTTGCAGGTTTGCTTTGTACCTCTATTTGCGCAAAAATGGTACACGATAGCGCTATGATTTTTGCCCCACCTTACTCACCATTGTCCTGTGCTATAAATGAAACAGGTTTTGTTCAGGTCGATGGTATATTTTAAAAGTTATTAACGGCGCCCGTGCATCCGCAACGTGTCCTCAGCCACGCCTGCGCAGTTGGGGCCGTTCTAGAATTTTACAACGCTATCTTTTTTTTCCCCCTCACAATGGGTCCACGGGTACATTTATTTCTATTTTAATTTCTGCCACCCTGGGCCCTGGGTTGGTGTTCCCCGCCTCAAGCCATCACCCTCCCTTGGCTCCAGGACGCTCATGCCCCCCCCTCACCAACAGCCCCCGCCGGAAGCCCTTCCCCTCCCGCGGCTCCAGGACATTTGCCCCCCCTCCCCAATGGAGATTGGGGGATTGAAGGAGAGGAGGGGGTATGGAGGGCGAGGGGGAAGTGGGGGAGGTGAGGAGGGAGAGTAGGGGAGGAGGGGGAATAGAGGGGGGAGTGGGGGAGGTAGGGTGTGGGGAATAGAGGGGGGAGTGGGGGAGGTAGGGTGTGGGGAATAGAGGGAGAGGAGGACAGTGGGGGAGGTGAGGAGGGATAGTGGAGGGGGGATAGGGGAGGTGAGGAGTGGGGGATAGTGGGGTGGGGAAGGGAGAAGAGATAGAGCGAGGGAGTGACTGAGGGTAGGGGAAAGGAGAGGGAGGGAGAGGTGAAGGAAGGATTGGGGAAGAGGGAGGGGGAAGAGGAAGGGGAGTGTGCTGGGGGATGCGAGGAAATGAGCCGCGCCTGCGCAGTTGGGGGCTATGCTTGAGTGGTGGAATATTGCGCTGGGGGAATGGGTTGCGTTGGAGGAATGGGTGAGTGTGTCAGGGACCCAATGGGTCCCACTTAGTCTAGTTAGTAAATAAAGATGCTTTTGTTATTGTCCTCTGCAAATCTAAACTGCCCTGCCAGTTCATATTTATTACATTACTTTGATCAGTTCAACACTATTCATCACACACACAGTGATCAGTCATTTGGCATTAGCCATGGTTCAATTGCCAGTGTACTCATCTCAGAGTCCGAAGATCCCAGATCAGGTCCCATCCACTTGTGTACTAAAATCCAGCTGATGTTTCATTACTGTGCCAGTGCTGCATGTCTGGGAGTGATTTTGTTTTACTGAGACTTCATTTATTGTCATAGATAAATGTAAATTGACCAATAGTATTGATTTAGAGAAGGGAAGGAGTATTACATCTGATTCCTGATCGAATTGATGTTGATTAAAACATGGCCTTTTGTGAAGTCTTGCTATGCACTAACTTGGCAGCTGCACTTTCTACATTACATCAGTGACTGCACATCACAGGTGTTAAGTGCTTTGGAGTATTTCGAGGGGGCCATGGCACGGGTTACTGTGCCATGCCCCTCTTACTTGGGGAGAAGGCAGGCACAGGTTACTGATTGTGGATGATCAGCCATGATCACAATGAATGGCGGTGCAGGCTCGAAGAGCAAAGTGGCCTCCTCCTGCACCTATTTTCTATGTTCCTATCTAAGGTGCTATATAAATACTTCTGTTTCAAACAATGCTAATCATAAAGTATACCAATAGAGGCTTGTTAAAATTGAAGTCACAAGTCTAGAAATGTAATCATTTAGTAATGTATTCTTTGAGCATAATCTGATTCATATTTGACCACCCAGAGTTAATTGGCATAATGTCCACTTATGGGATATTTTTCAGAAATTTGAGCATTTCCAGCACATCTCCCTGGCGTGCCTGCTGAAATTTTCTTTTAAAGCATTTTCAACAAATGTAAACTTAATTTGACGCAGGAGCAGCAATCAACAATCGCACCAAGCACAGCTATGTTTTATAAAATACTCCTAACAGGGACTCCTGTATGGAATTTTGATCCTTCTGGCCGCCAACCCTTTCCACCCTAATCCCACTCTTGATGCTCTTAATGCTCTTGTGGCCCTAATTATTCCCTCCCACCACTGCAACCTCATCCAACCATTTTCCAGTCCATCAATGGCCTAATGTTGCCCTCAGTAGAAACCTAGTATGCACCCTACCTCAACTTTCCCACTTCTATTACCTGATTACCTTTCCCATTCTAGATCTGATCCTTTTTGGAACATCTTCCCAGCCTTTTGCAGGCACCAATTGTCGACATCAAGCCACCTGAACTTTATTTTTCAACACCTCCCACTTCTACCATCCATAATTTCCTGGCTTTGGTTCATTGCAGAAATGAATAGTACGCCTTCAGTAGTGCTCAGTGAGATCTACAACTGGAGTTCACTGCTGATTGAGTATTTGTACCACTGGTAAGTCTATTTGGTGCACGTAAAATTGTAGGCCAATATATTTAATATGGTATGACAGCATGGTCAGAAAGTTGGTGAAAGAATAAAGATAAATGTACACCAGTACACCAGGATGGAAAGTACAAACCAGTGAGGTAGGGTTGCCAACTTTCTCATTCCTAAAAAAGGTCAAAATAAGGGACAAATTCCCGACGGCAATTCGTTGAACGACTCGGCCGTGGCTGGGTGAATGATCAGTTGGCCCGGGTGCTCGACTGCAAACAAAACCCAGCCGGCGGGCCAGCTGAGGAGTTTTGGCCCAGGCGCTGGACTTTGCTCACGGCGTCGCGCGCAGGTTCCGGCACCCCATCCAACTCATGAACAGATGATCGGCCATGAGAAGGAGGTGTGGTGGTGTCGGCAGTAAGCGATGGTCCGAAGGACGGACAGCTGGCCGGGCTGCCGACAGACTGGGCCGCAGGCAAGGAGCTGCTGCTGCACTCCATGGGCTGCACCACGTCGGGACGGGTGAGGTGGGGCCGGACGCAGCGCTCCAACCCGACTGTCCCCTCGACCCGAATAATA
Source organism: Okamejei kenojei (assembly GCA_035221665.1). Classification (NCBI taxonomy): domain Eukaryota; kingdom Metazoa; phylum Chordata; class Chondrichthyes; order Rajiformes; family Rajidae; genus Okamejei; species Okamejei kenojei. The sequence continues at coordinate 22,707,808 of CM069152.1, forward strand.
GCAGTCAAATACGGGACAAGGGCGGTCCCGTATGGGACAAACCAATTTAGCCCAATATACGGGATGCCCCGGTTAATACGGGAACAGTTGGCAACTGTACAGTGAGGTGCCTTTTGGTCTTCATAGCAGCTGGTGGTTTTGTTAATGAGTTGAGTGAGTTGAAGGAGCTGGCCTGTGTGAAGCTTTTGGGTGGCTCAGGCTTTCTGCCCAACTATTACATCTTTGTTGTTTCACTGGGCAAAAATAGCCTGCTACAAAGAGACTGTTCCTTTGAAGTATAGCTACTGTTCTTCAGTCAGCCAGAACAATTAAAATACATAGAACATTTTTGTGTGATTTCTGAGATATATTGTTGTTTTATAACTGCATTGTCTTTTATTTGTCCATACATATTTTAATTAAACTGATGGAATGCCATTGGGCAGTATGGGCAGTATGTAGAGGTGAGATGGGGCTGGCAGGTAGGTAGAAGCATGTATCAGGTTGACTATCTACCCATCATCCCCTTCCTCACCTGGTTCCACCTATCGTTGCCAGCCCCACTACACCCCTCCCTCTCAGCTCTTTTCACGAGCCCTGGTGAGACCACACCTGGAGTATTGTGTGCAGTTTTGGTCTCCAAATTTGAGGAAGAGCATTCGTGCTATTGAGGGAGTGCAGCTTATGTTCACGAGGTTAATTCCCAGGATGGCTCGACTGTCATATGTTAAAAGAATGGAGCGACTGGGCTTGTATGCACTGGAATTTAGAAGGATGAGAGGCTATCTTATTGAAACATAAGATTATTAAGGGATTGGACACGCTGGAGGCAGGAAACATGTTCCCGATGTTGGGGGAGTGCAGAACCAGGGGTCACAGTTTAAGAATAAGGGGTAGGTCATTTAGAACGGATATGAGGAGAAACCTTTTCACCCAGAGTGTTGTGAATCTGTGGAATTCTCTGCCTCAGAAGGCAGTGGATGCCGATTCTCTGGATGCTTTCAAGAGAGAGTTAGATAGAGCACTTAATGATAGCAGAATCGAGGGATGTGGTGAGAAGGCAGGAACAGGGTACTGATTTTGGATGATCAGCCATGATCACAGTGATTGGCGGTGCTGGCACGAAGGGCCGGATGGCCTACTCCTGCATCTATTGTCTCCCCTTCACATTCTCAGTCTTGATGCAGATTCTCGTCCCGAAATATCAACCATATCAATTTCCCCTCACATACGCTGATCAACCCGCTAAAGTTTCAGAAGTTTGGTTTCTTTGTGCTCCAAGTTCCGGCTCCATATTTGTGCTGACTAAGTTTCATGTATACAAATCAGGAAATCTATTGTTAAAATATCACAGACCTCTCAATGACCTTTGAAGTGCCAGATGTTAAAATCCAATTGATTTATAAGATTCTGCACAAAAGGAACGTTCCCAGCTTAGCTCTTGCTTTCACAGATCTTCAGAAGTGGTTGGCATGGTCATGCAAGCTGCTCAGGTAAACAAACAATCACTGCAAAATATATTTGGAACATATAATTCAGGAGAATTAGGAATGGGAATGAAAAAAAGCTGTGGGTTTAAAGTTGTGATTACAACAACATTGTCCTGATAGATTCATCGTTTGGAAGAAGAATTAGTCCTGATCAATAGAGGCAGAAAGGGGAGATCGGTCAGTCTAAAGTTTTGCAATTACCAAAGAAGAGTGAAAATTTCAGCTGTAATTATTAAAGGCTAAACAGCACATTCTTGTGGAGGTATTGTTTCACCTTAGGAGGTGAAAGAGATGAGATATGTGCTTCCATGTATGGCAGAGAGCTGGGTCACGACAACATCAGTCGTTGGATGCTTCTAGAATCTGTTGCACTGTGAAAGAAAGAAACAACATGAGGGATTGGCACATTAATCAATGATCTACATTTCTTCTCTCTTTAATTAAAAGGACCATTTTTTAAATAATTGTATTAAATTATTGTAATAATATTGTATTAATTATTGCTAATGGTCCCTTTATTCAACGCAATCTTTTTTTCCTTATCAAGGAGTTTTTATTGCCTACATATAGTGACAAAAATCATCAACAGACTGGGCTTAGCTATTACTGTTGTATATGAGATTGAATGAATAACCTAAATGGTATAGCATTAACTTCCTTAACAATATTAACATAGAAACAGTAATGAATGCTATTCAGAAATGCAGAAATGGGGATTTTCAAATTAACACTTTAATTTAACCTAATAATTCTTAAGTAGATTTATAACTGGGGCGTGAGGGGAAGAGGCAAGCTACTGGCTTAGTTCCAGGAGCCAGAAGGGGTTAACCCCTTCAACCAATAGTCGATGATCTTTGAGGTTAAAATATACGCTTAACACTCAGTAGATAAAAAATATAGTTATATCCGGAAATACCTAGGAAGTGGACATATATTCTGTAAATGGGTACTATACATTTGATTTTTTAAACTGGTCCTGTTCGAATATGTTATGATTAATTGAGGGAGATGAGCTATTTGTTTGTTTTATATTGACACGGAAGTCAATAAAATGTTTTTTCCACCTACAGGTGGGTCACTTGTTACAGTGCCGACAAGCTCGGACACTGTATTCTCACTTGTATTAGTTTTTTTTAATCATTTTCACATTTAATCACGTGTGTTTTTTTTATTCAAGGACTATCGCAAAAGGAATCCGCTAACTGAACATTGTAGGGTAAATGATCCCCCTATATCCAAAGACCTGAGGTATGAATGCACCACAAGACACATAGGTATTAAATCTATTCAAAATGCAAGACGATAACCAAAATAAACTGGGAGGAATCTCATTTTGTAGTTTGAACGTTAGGGGTGTTAACGGACGCATTAAAAGGGGTAAGATTCTAGCTCAGCTGAAAGCATACAACACAGATATTGCCTTTTTACAAGAGACTCATCTTAAACTTCAAGACCAAGCTAGATTGAGGGCAAACTGGATAGGTCAAACTTTTTACTCGAAATCTAGAGGAACGTCGATTATTATTCGCAAAGGCATTCCATTTAAACCCAAAAATACCTTAACAGATAAGGACGGGAGATATTTGAAAGTTACCGGGGAGATCCATGCTGCCCCAATTACCTTGGTAAACATATATGCGCCCAACTTTGACAACCCGCACCTTTTCAATAAAATCTTGAATATAATTGTAGAATATAACTACCAAAATGTCATAATCGGCAGAGACTTTAACTATGTCTTAGACACTTACTTAGATAAGTCCAATCAAAAACAAAGAGGTGTTATGAAATCCAAAACTAGTGAACTTCTAAACACATACATAAAAAACACAATCATAACAGATGTCTCGAGGATTGCAAATCCGACCGGCAGGGATTACTCGTTCTATTCTATGGTACACAAGACATATTCACGAATAGATTATTTTTTGGTGGATACAAAACTAATACCCCACACTTCTAAACCAAAATACCACACAAATACAATCTCAGATCACTCCCCAATAACTTTTTTTCTAAAAATGGAAGGAATGACTAAGAACAAACCGTTTTGGAGGTACAATCCACAAATTTTAAAAGACCCGCAAGGGAGTACATATTTAAAAGAGCAAATGGACCTTTTCTTCGAAATAAACGACACGACAGACATATCACCTACATTATTATAGGAATCTTTTAAAGCATTTATTCGAGGCGTGATAATTTCATATCAAGCTTTTCAAAATAAGTAAAGTAAGAACGAACAAAGACAACTAGAAGAACAAATTAGACAACTGGACATAGAAAACTCTAAAGACCCCACTACGGATAAACATAATAGAATAATAATACTGAAATTCAAATTAAATAAATTATTATCAGAGAAAGTCATAAGATTATTACAAATTACAAGACAGGAACACTTTGAATTTGGGGATAAGCCCCACAAACTTCTGGCACGTCAGTTTAAAAAACCGAGAAAAGGATCACACAATTTTAAAGATTAAATCTATCAAAGGGGAAATATTGACCTTGCCGAGTGATATTAATAAAAGATTTGCACAATTTTACGAGAATCTGTATACATCTAAAACGATAATGGACACCAACAAAGTTACAGAGTTCTTGGATAATTGTAACCTTCCTAAATTAGAGTTGCAGGAACAAGAGGAATTGGGAGCACAAATCTCAAATAAGGAAATAGAAGAAACAATAACCTCATTAAAAAATGGAAAAACACCAGGTCCTGACGGATTTAGTAACGAATTCTATAAAGGTTTTTATGACATATTTACCCCCCGCCTACAGAAAATGTATACTTATGCCTTCAAAGCACTGAATACTACCTGAAACACTAGCAGAATCCACGACCACACTAATACCTAAGAAAGATAAAAATGTGGAAGAACCTGGATCATACAGAGCTATGCGTCGTTAAATACAGATCAAAAAATATTAGCGAAAATACTAGATAGAAGACTAAGTAAATATGCTAGTAAATTAATACATCCGGATCAAACGGGGTTTAAGAGACAATCATTTAATGATTTGAGGCGTCTGTTCAATATAATGCATTCATACCAAACTGAAGATCAAAAACTATCAATCATATTGTTGGATGCAGAGAAAGCATTCGATCAGGTCGAATGGGATTATATGCTCAGGGTATTGCAAGAATTTCAACTTTTATGAGAGAGAATTTTATTCTATGGATTAAATTACTATATAATAAGCCAACAGGCAGAATATTAACGAACAGTAATTTATCTATGAAATTTCATTTGTCAAGGGGAAATAGACAAGGATGTTCATTATCACCGTTGTTATTTGCCCTCATAATTGAACCCCTAGCGGAAAGAATCAGAACTCATCCGAATATCCATGGATATAAAACAAAATATTCCAATAATAAAATATCACTATACACTGACGACGTACTATTGTACATCACAAAACCTCATATTACTATACCAAATATTTAAAAATTAATAGAGGACTTTGAATCATTCTCAGGATATAGAATAAATTGGAATAAAAGTGAAATCATGTCAATAAAACCGAAAGACTCTACGCATCTTTTACAGTTTCCTTTCAAAATAGCTACGTAAAAATTTAAATACTTGGGCATCGAAATTAATAGAAGATATCAAGATATGTTTGACGAAAATTATAACCTTCTACTTAAGAAACTATGTAACTTAATTACATTTTGGAAAACGCTTCCGATGTCCTTAATAGGCCGAATAAATGCCATAAAAATGATTTTCCTACCACAAATTTTATACCTGCTCCAATCTATCCCAATATATTTACCCGAAAAGTTTTTTAAAAAACTGGACTCAGATATCACAAATTTTATTTGGGATTATAAATCCCACAGAATACAAAGAGCTCATCTGAATAAACCCAAAGTAGTAGGGGGATTGGCACTCCCCAACTTTATGTGTTACTACTGGTCTGTAAATATCAGAAACATGATCCAATTGCTGGATAACTCTCCCCAACAACCAGATTGGACGATTATGGAGAGAGAGGATTGCTCTCCTTATAATATTGGAGCAATCCTTCTCTCTCCAATATCGATGAATAATATAAATTACAACAATAATCCAATTATATACAGTACAATCAGAATTTTGAAACAAATAAAACACAATCTAAAATTAAGAAATTTATCTTTCTTATCTCCTATCGGTAAAAACCCCTCATTTAAACCTTCAACTATAGATAAAGCATTTATACAATGGGAAAGAGCTGGAATTAAAATCTTTGGAGATGTGTATGAATCGGGAAAACTATTATCATTTAAACAAATACAACTAAAATACAATTTGGGAAACAATCAGTATTTTAAATATTTCCAAATCTGTGACTATCTGAAAAAATATGCACAAGATTCTCACATTATGCCTCCAGACCTAATGGAAGAAGTAATGAATACAAAGGCAGAATCAGCAAACCTAATATATATATATATATATATATATATATATATATAAATATTATTCTAAATGCAGAAATACCAACAACAGATGGTATCAGGAGAGACTGGGAAAAATAATTAAGTATAAAAATTCCCAAAGAAAGGTGGGAAGAATATTTATTAAACGTGCATAAATGTTCAATTAATGTAAGACACCCCTTAATACAATTTAAAATCTTACACAGATTATACTATTCAAAAACTAAAATAAGTAATTTTTTTCCCAACGTCTCACCTATATGTGATAAATGTCAATGTCAAGAAGCTAATATAGCACAACCATTTGTCTTTTGCACAAAAATTCAAACATTTTGGACTGAAATTTTTGAAATTTTCACAAAAATATTTTAAATAAAACTGACCCCGGAAGCAGACTGGATAATCTTCGGGATATCGGAAGATTGCCCTAAATTAAATGTGTTTCAAAAGACTCTATTTGAATATGGCTTAATAACTGGAAAAAAGCTAATCTTAAAATTCTAGAAAAATTCTCCGGTACCCACAGTCAATATGTGGATTTCAACTATGTTCGAAACACTACACTTGGAAGATATGAGACTCCAACTAGCAGGAAAATCAGACTGTTTCTATAAGATGTGGTCTGCATTTATAAATTTATTACAAGGATAAGGTGCAAGAATACCTCAAAAAAGTACCCGTGTCGGGTCTTGGTAAAGGGGGACGAGTTGGTAGATTCCTTTTGCGAGATGTTCATAATAAAATAACTGGCTTTTATTTTTTCTTTCTCTATTTTTCCCTTTTTCTTTTCCTCTCCAGGGTCTATCTCTTAATTCCTGTTTCTAAGTCTTCAAGGGTTTTCTTTCCCTCTGTCACGCTTTTGCACTTTCACATCTCTTTTTCACTTTTCTACTTTCTATGCTGCTATTTTTCTCTTTATTCTCTCTTTTCTAAAGCCTTAAAATTAAAAAAAATAAGGGGTACAATGACTGTAATACAATACAAGGGATGTACACTGATGTAATTTACAGTACCGCTAATAAATAAAGATATTAAAAAAAATTTAAAAAATATAGTGACAAACTACTGCAAAGATCAAAACTGCCCTGCAGTTTGCGAATATATATTGTTAGATTACAACATTATTATCAATATCCATGACACAATTAGGTGATGATCTGTCAGGTGGTGACGGACAGCCACAGTGTGTTTGGATGGAAGAGGGTGAGAAAGTGTAGCGTGTGCAGGAACAGCCTGTGCAGTAAGCAGTTCCCTGCATCGCGAAATGGCATGCTGCATATTTTGGAGAGGCAGCTCATGTTGTGTGGGGCCAGCTCCCAGGAAAGATGCTGGGGCTTGGGTCCGAGGTGCAATTCCGATGGAGCGGGGCTAAGCCCAGTAGGAATCACTCGACACTCACAAGCCTCCCTGACACCCACTGTGATACTGGGATCTAGTGTACTCCTGACATGAAGATCGCCGTAGCCAACCTGAACGGCAATGGCAGCAGGAGGTCTCTCCGCAGGTTTCAGCATCTCTCGGTCCTCCAGGATGGGAGATACGTGGTGAGCTTCCTGCAGGAAACCCACACTGTTCCAGAAGATGAACCTGCTTGGCTCCTGAAGTGGCATCTGGGGGGTTTACATAACTTACCTCAGCTCCCATTCAAGTGGAAAGACTATTTTGCTGGCTCTGACGTTCTAAAGGTTGAAGAAGCTGGGCTTGGTGGACACCTGGCAAAATCTCCATCCTGGCCCTATTGCCTTCACCTGGAGGGGGAACTCTCGGATCGACGGTCTTTAGTCAAATCGAGTTGTTGCCATCTGCACAAGTACGGCGAGGTACAGGTACAGGTACAATGCAAATATTACAAGCACATAGATTCAGACACATAAAAACATAAATTACATAAAACATTTTAAAAAGACAATGCCAAAAACATTTCAAAGGCGTACATCTGCTTCTCGATGGCCTCATTTCAGCCAGTGTTGTGCTCAACCCACACCACCTGCAGGTGGGGCCCGGGTACTGACACTGTAGCAAGGTTCACATCTGTCCCTTCTGTCAGCAATGCACATGAGGGTTGGCCAAAAGGCAGCACTCCAAGATTGGGTGGCTTGAAAAAGCTGCTCAACTTGGAATCTTGCCTCGATCAAACTGCGGCATCGGTATTAGGAGAGGAAGGATGCACGAGGCTCCTGCCCCTCGAGAGGTCCCGTGGTGCGTATGTGAGGTTGAGGATTCAGATGCTTTCAGATGTGTAGTTGAGGTGAAGGATTCGGATGCTGCAGGATCTAGATTGCATCTCACCCCTTTATTCACTGGAGAAGAGGTGCGGTAACGACAAGGGGCTCAAGATGCTCATGATGGATGACGGCCCTGCCGTCATTGCCCCAGGGGAGGTCTATCACATCACATTTGTGGGGGGACCTAACAAGAATCAGTCAGCAGATGCTGAATGTCTTGATGCTCCACTGTTGATGGTGGAGCTGACTGATGACCTCCACCAGCTTCCCAGGACTCGATGGGCTAACTAGAATTCCTCAGGGCTTTTTGGGATGTCCTAGGGGATGACTATATGTGGCTCCTAGCAGAAAGATTGGCCACTGGGGATATGCCCCTCGTCAAAATATTGTGACTGTTCATGTGTGAGCAAAATGTGCAAAAAATAATTTCACTGTGCAGTGCATACGTGACGATAAAGAACCATTCAACTATATTGCATTTTGGGAAGTCAAACTGGGGCAGGACCTTCACAGTGAATAACAGGGCTCTGGGGAGTGTTGTAGAGCAGAGGGATCTAGGAGTGTCGGTGCATAGTTCCTTGAAAGTGGTGTCACAGGTAGACAGGGTAGTCAATAAGTCTTTCGGCGCATTGGTCTTCATCAGTCGGGTATTGAGTATAGACGTTGTGACATAGAGATGTTATGTTATAGTTGTACAAGATGTTGATGAAGGCACATTTGTGTTCAGTTTTGGTCATCCTGATATAGGAAAGATGTTGTTAAGCTAGAGAGAGTGCAGAAATTTACGAGGTGGTTGCCAGGACTTTATTCCTTGCCGTGCAGGAGAATGAGGGATGATATTTTACTTCGGAGTCACGCGAGTGATTCCGTGAAGAAGCCCCGCCAGGCGCATGCGTGTCTTTACGTCAGACGCATGGCGCACCGACGGGCTGGTGAGCGCAGCTCCACCAGCGGTAAGTAACAAACCAGCAGGTAAGTGATTTTAAAACTTTCTGCGGTTTACTTGGCTCCGTAAGGCTGGTTACAGGAGCCAGCAGGAGCAACCTAAAAATGGAAAATGTAACTAAAAAGGCTGCTGCCGTTAAAAGTAAGAATCTTACCCGCGGGACCGCAGTTAGCAAGCGTAGGTCGGCTGCAGAAACGCCGGCTTCAGAAACACCGGCTCCAAAGACACCGACTACAGAGCCGCCGGCAGTTCAGCAAATAGCAGCAACTCCGGTCCCTCAGAGCGCTGTGGCCACTCCTGTCGGGAGGAAGGCCAAGAGAAAAACGGCCAGGCCTATCGACTCGGATGAGTCAGGCCAGGAAGACTCCCCTCCTTCAAATAAAATGGTTTGGGGACGTCTTGACAAAATGGAACACCTCATAGAACAAATGCTCAATCATGAGGTGTTGCAGTCGGGGTTGCATACCCCAGGGTTCCCCAACAGCTCTCAGGAGCAACCTCAAGCAGAGGTCCATATGGCGAGGAGCAGTACCAACAATATGCCAATGAATATCAATGGGAACCCACAACACCAGCACCTTTACAAGGGCTGCGTGATACCTCCCTTGAGCAGGACGCGGGAGAGCCAGGGCAGTATGAATCTGACCCTGAAGTTGGTGTCACTGCAGAAGAGCATGCACCAAAGCACATGAGCTATGCTCCAGGTGTGCCGGATGTGGCCAGCAATTTTGCCATACCGGCGGGGACTGGTGAAGCCATGGATGAAAATCTGGCCAGCAATATTAATTATATGGCCTTTCACCAGCTCCAGGACTCCATAATGGAGGAGACTTCTTTACGATATCAAACACCTGCTAACTGTGCGTCACTCAAGGTGCCCACCGTGAACTCGGCTATCTGGGGGCAAATGAGCGCATCCATGTGGGGGCAGGAGCTGAGGTTTCAGAAAGTCCTCAAATGAGTGGGTGCAGGAATAACGGCGTTTGGGCGAATGGTCCAAGGGCCACCGCTATCACATACACAGCAGGACATGTTAGCCCTGCTGTGCAATGTTCATTTCGAGCTTAATTGCATCTGGAAAATAGCCATTAAACCAACCCTCAATCCACGCTTGGCGGCATTATGTAAGTCTTCTAATGTCCAGACACCGAACTTGCTATTTGGGGAGGATCTGGCGAAGCAAGTAAAAGAACTGTATGAGGAGGCGAAAACCATCGGCCTCATCAAAACATATCGGGGGCAGGATGCCGCCTCACAAGCCGTACCCCTTCAGGCGAGCTACAGACGCTGGAGCAGGTCAAGGACCGAGCCGGGGGTTTCCAGCTACACGCCACTGGCACGCACCACTGCACACCCCCAACATGGCCAGGGGACTGAGGAATCCAAGAGCAACCATGGAGGCACGAGTAACTGGTTCAGTCCAGCATATATCCTCTGCGGAGCAGCCACCGGTCGGGGGTAGGTTGCAATTGTTCTATGATGAATGGTGCTGCATAACATCAGATCTATTCATACTGGACAGTATCCGGGGGTCTCGAATCGAGTTTATGTCAGAAATACATCCACCCACACAAAATACACCTAGTCGGGTATTGGTTTTTTCAAGACCAGAAACTCTACTGTGAATGATGAAATTGGGGTTTATTTCAAAAAGGGGTAATTGTGACCAATATATTCCCCAGGCAGAAGAAGGATGGTGGGTGTCGAGTCATTCTGGACCTAACCAGACTAAACTCTTATGTCCAGTATAGACATTTTAAAATGGAAACTTTCAGTACTGCTAAACAACTGGTATTAAAAGGTTGTTATATGGCAACCATAGATCTGAAAGATGCATATTATTCAGTACAAATTCAACACCTGTACTGTAGATACTTGAAATTTAGTTGGATGGGACAGCTGTGGCAATTTAAAGCTTTGCCCAATGGGTTAACCTCAGCCCTAGGTTATTTACAACATTGTTGAAACCAGTATTAGGGAAAATCTGTGCCCAGAATCACATTGTGATGACATATCTGGATGATGTTCTGATTATAGGCAACAGTCAGGAAGCAGCTGAGGAATCAGTTTCAGTGACCAAACACCTGTTTGAGAGGTTAGGTTTACTCATCATTCCAACTAAATCCAAATTAGTACCATCTAGAATGATTGACTATTTGGGGTTCGTCATTGATTCAACTAATATGTCAGTGGCTGTGGAAATTATGGAGGCCTGTGGTAATCTGGTAGAGGAACAACAACCCTCCATCTTAGTGGCGCTTTCCCTGGAGTGCAGTTCAGACCTCTGCACTATCAGAATGTGCAACGAGCTAAAGAACAAGCACTGAAAGAACATGCAGGTCATTTTGATAGACCAATGCGGTTGCCAGCCAAAGCGATCGCCGAGTTGCAATGGTGGATAATTAATGACTCACGAAGTACTAAAGACATTCTGACTCAACAACCCTCAGTTATTTTACAAACTGATGTGAGTGCTTCGGGATAGGGAGCCACTGATACCGTGTCTAGCTGTGGCGGCAGATGGAGTGTGCAAGAGGCATTGATCCTGCAGAGGCATGGGATAAACTACTTAGAATTGCTGGGTGCATTCTATGGCCTAAAAGCATACTGTTCAACAATGAATGATTTACATGTTCAGCTCCAGATTGACAATACCACAGCTGTTGCATATATCAATCACATGGGAGGAATTAGGTCAGTATCATGTGATAATCTGGCTAACCTCATTTGGAACTGGTGCATTACGAGAAACATCTGGGTCTCAGCAATCTACCTACCAGGTAGAGATAATGTGGTGGCAGACACCAGGCCACGCAAATTTAATGACAATACAGAATGGATGCTGAATCCAAAAGTTTTCAAAATGATTGTCAGCCGGTACGGATTGCCAGACATAGATCTGTTGCAACCAGGCTAAATCACCAGTTACCTAAATACGCCTCATGGGAACCGGATCCAGGGCCAGTAGCGGTGGATGCATTCTTGCTACATTGGGGACGTACATTCTTTTACGCTTTTCCCCCATTCTGCCTCATCAGTCAATGTCTCACCAAAATAGAGCAGGACTCCGCATCAGGCGTTTTGGTAGTTCCTGACTGGCCCACACAGCCATGGTTCCCATTGGTCCTGAGACTGATGACACAGCATTCATGACTATCACCAAATGCAGCAACTTGTTGGTTCACCCTGTGACAGGTGAGAGTCACCCTTTACATGATCATATTCATCTGTTGATTTGCAGATTCTGACCAGACCGTTCCAGGGGCTTGGACTATCGTGTAGGACTGTGGATGTGATTACTGCGGGAAGGGGAAGAACAATGGAGGATCCCACGTGGGGGGATCACCGTGAGGGAGGTAGGGGGAGAACAATGGACAATAGGGGGGGAGGGAACAATGCGGACCCGGTGTGTGGGAACTGTTGGGGGAGGAGGACTAAAGGGGGAGCCGGCGCGCTTTGTAACTTTATCAGCGCCGTAGGTGGGCGCTATTTGTATACATTGTGTATGCACGCAAAGAATTTCAATGTGCCTAGTCACATGTAACAATAAAGTATTCCTATTCAATGTAGACCAACCTCACATTTTTCATGATTTTCAGCTCTACCCCCCTCGCTTTCTGCAGTTGCAGTTTTCCATTACTCTGTGACCTCGCCATAATCTAAAGCATCATGGGAGCTTACGCCAATGCATTCATTGTCTCAGCAGACACCAGGATGTAGGCCATTAGTCCCAGGGGAATTATCAGCCTTTAGCTCCATTAGTTACTGATAGAAAGTGTTTTTAACTTCCTCCCTCCTAACAAGAGCTTATCTTTTATAATTAAGTTATCTTCAGTGGCTTCTGTTATGAGAAGGGACCTGAAAGAATGATTTGAATCTTTGCCATTGTTCAATTTCCTATTGTAAATGATTACTTCAGTTATCCTCTCAATTTTTATCTACCACCGGAAGATCTAACGTCTGCTTTTATGCTGTTTGCTGTTTTACTCTCACAAAATCTTTTTTTTCCTTTATAATATTATTTTAGTCATCTTGTTTCTGCACATTACCCAATCTCTTGCCTCCCACCAGTCTCTGCACCTCTACCATCCTGCTCCTGCAGTCGACGCTGGATAATCTGCTGCTCTGGTGAGCAGAAACTCCTCACGCCAGGCAGAGACAGAACAAGTTGGTTGGCTGAGCAGTGATAAGCTGCACAGACCACTCATGATCATGGAAAGTGTAAGCCATTTATGAATTCAAAGGGGATTTAGTGACCACACGATGAATGTGCAGAGGCAGTGGTCTCTGATCACGATGGATTTGACCCTCACTGACCCTTGTGCCCCTGAAAACAATCACCTCCTGCATCCAGATGCAAGAGTCTTGCTTCCCCTGCAGCTGGCCTCCCCATCTCCTGTCACAGTTTGAACCCAAACTGAAAGATATGAGTCATCTTTACATTGTCTTATGTTTGGACAGCAATCTGGGGATGGAAGACGCAAGTAGTCAATTATGAGATTTGGATAAGACTGATGTAAATGAGGGGGTAGGTGTAGTGTAGTTGCGCTGAGAATGGCGATGGTGAGGGAAGGTTGGGGACGATTCAAATGGGGTAATAGTATGTATGAGTGAGTGGGTGAGTGTGGATATCGTGATTAGTTCCCTGTATGGAAGGGCAGCTCTCCTAGAAAGCTCGCAAAATTTCTTGCATTGTTTCTCCATTCACCAAGGATACTCACTCCTTAAGGAGATAACTTCAGCCACTGCCTCACTGAGCTCTTCTTATGGTGGCCCAACAGCACGAGAAAACCACAACTCCAAGACATATAACCATATAACCATATAACAATTACAGCACGGAGACAGGCCCTCTCGGCCCTTCCAGTCCGTGCCGACCATTTGTTTTCCCCTAGTCCCATCTACCTGCACTCAGACCATACCCCTCCATTCCCTTCACGTCCATATACCTATCCACTTTACTTTTAAATGTTAAAATCGATCCTGCCTCCACCACCTCTGCTGGAAGCTCATTCCTCACAGCCACCACCCTCTGAGTAAAGAAGTTCCCCCTCACGTTACCCCTAAACTTCTGTCCCTTAATTCTCATGTCATTGTTCTGTCTCTGCCATCTGAGAAATGTCATCAGCTATATTGACTGACTGAGATAAAATTCCAACCTTAATGCTGCTTTGGGTGAAAATGTACTGCAGATGTTGAAAATCTAAAACAGAAACCGAAGATGAAGGCACGAAAAACTGCAGATGCTGGAATCCAGAGCAAAAAAATAGGAGAGCAGCTGGTGGACTCAGCAAATCAGGCAGCATCTGTGGAGAGAAATGGTCATCATCTGGACTGAAAGAGAATAGAGGTGGGGCAGAGGGATTGGGCAAGAGCCAATCCTAGGCAAAAAATCCTCTTCAATAGCTTCCCTATTGCAGATGTGACCCTCGCTGGCCTATAATTTCCTGGATTATCCCTATATCCCTTCTTAAACAAAATAATAACATTGGCTTCTCTCCAGTCCTCTGAAACAAAGGTCTTCATCAAAGCCCCTATATTCTCCTATCTCGCCTCTCACTAACCTGGGAGAGATTCTTGGGGATTTTTCCATCTTAATATACTTTAAGCGCTCCAACAGACCTCCTCCCTGATCTCAAACTGCCCTGAACATATTAGTATTCCCAACACTGACCATTTAGTACTTCCCCTACAAGCTCCATTTCCAACATAAATTCCATCCTTTACCCCTTAGTGGTCCAACTTACTCCCGAGTTACCCTCTTGTTTTTAATGCATGTATAAAGCGCCTTGAGATTCTCTTTAATCATGCTTGCAATGACATTTCAGTCGAGCAGGCAGGGCGGATGCAGGCATGTGAAGACATATGGGAGGATTGGAAGACAAATGGCACCTATTTTAAAGCAAGGAGTCTGACTGGTCGGCAGATCAACTTGAAACATTGATTAGCATATGGTGTTGCAGTCACAGAGATGTGGTTGAGGGAAGGGCAGGAGTGGTAACTCAATGTTCCAGTATGCAGGAGGTTCAAGTGTGATATGGAAGGAAATAACAGAGGAGAGGCCATTGCAATGTTGATTAAGAAGACCATCACTGGAGCAATGAGAGCGGATGTTTTAAGTTTAGTTTGGATTAGTTTAGCTAAGGGACACAGCGTGGAAATAGGCGCTTTGGCCCACCGAGCCCACGACAACCAGCAATCACCCATACACTAATTCTATCCTACAAACTGGGACAATTTACAGAAGCCAATTAACCTAGAAACCTGTACGTCTTTGGAATGTGGGAGGAAACCTGAGCACCTGGAGAAAACGCATGGGTAACAGGGAGAATATGCAAACTCTGTACAGACAGCACCCGTGGTCAGGGTTAAATCCAGGTCTCTGGTGCTGTAAGGCAGCAACTCTACCATTGTGCCATTGCGCCGGTCTAAAATTTAGTCACATGGTAAATCTTAGGAAAAATAAGAAGGGCCATTACTTTGCTAGGAATATACAATAGTCACCCCAACAGTCAATGGGAGATAGAGGAGCAGATGTGTAGGCAACTCCCAGAGAAGTGGAAGAGCAATAACGTTACAGTAGTGAGGGAGTTCAACTTCCCCAATATTAACTTGGATAGCCTCAGTGTGTAAGGCTTCGAGGAGGCGGAATTTTTTAAAGTACATCCAGGAGAACATTTTGATTCAGTACATTGAGAGTCCTATTGAAGAAGGGGTAGGACTGGAGTTAATCATTGGGAATGCAGCCAGGCAGTTAGTTGAAATGTGCGTGGGTGAGCAGTTTGAAACTCTAAGTTTCAAGATAGTTGTGTAAAAGGACAAGGATTATAGAATCATATAGAACCTGTCCAAGTGTCTTTTAAATGCTGTGATAGCATCTGCCTCAATTACCTCTTCTAGCAGTTTGTTTCATACTCTCTGAGTGAAAATGTTGCTCCTCGGGTTTGTATTAAATCTTGTCTCTCTTATTTTAAACATACGTTCTCTTGTTTTTAATTATCCTATCCTGAGTAGAAGACTCTGTGCATTTACTTTACCTATTCCCCTCATAATTTTATAGATTTCGATAAGATCACTAATGCAGAAACCAAAATTGGGCCCTTTAATACATCTAATCCATGCCGACTCTACACTAATCCCTTTTGGCTGCATTAGGTCCATGTCACTCTGCACCAAGTATCTGCCCAAAGACATTTTTAATATTATAATTGTATCTGCCTTCACCTCCTCCACCTACTCATTCCAGATATTCACCACCCTTTGTGTGAAACTCAGATCTCCTTTACATTTCTTCCCCCCCCCACCCCCCCTTCTTGCCCCCCCCCCCCCCCCCCCCCCCCCCCCCCCCCTCACTTTAAAGCTGTGCTCTAGACTTCTAGCTTTGGGAAAAAATTCTGACAATCTTATGGGTAGGAAAGAACTACAGATGCCGGTTTAAACTGACGGTGGACACAAAATGCTGGAATAACTCGGCAGGCAACATCTCTGGAGAGAAGGAATGGGTGATGTTTCAGGTCGAGACCCTTCTTCAGACTTATCTTCTGACAAACTTCTGACAATCTTATCTATGCTCGTCTTTTTTTTTTTAACCCATGTAAGGTCACCCTGCCGCCTCCTATGTTCCAGTGTTAATAACCCAGCTAATTCAATGTCTCCTTATAACACCAGTGCTCAATTCCAGGCAGAATTCTAGTGAATCTATTCTGCCAAAGCAGTTTGAGATCAGGAAAGAAGTGGTGACACAAGGAACTGCAGAAGCTGGAATCGTGAATAAAACAAAAGGGCTGGAGTAACTCTGGGCATCATCGCTAGTGGATAGGCAATGTTTCTGGTCAGGACCCTTTAGTAGGACGTAGAAAAGCATTAAAGTGGATAAATCTGGGCCTGATGAGATCCATCTCAGGTTATTGAAAAATAAAAGTGAGGAGATCTTTGTATTTTGTCTCGCAACAGGCAAGGGGCTACACTGCAAGATACAAACCACTGATTAGCCGCAAAAATAGGATGGCCATGTTATTGTTTGCCAAGAAGTACTTAAAAGACCACCCACAGTTATGGAAAAAGGTCTTGTGGACATGAGATGAAGATTATCTTATATGAGAGTGATGGCAAGAGCAAAGTATGGAGGAGAGAAGGAACTGCCCAAGATCCAAAATATACCACCTCATCTGTGAAACACGGTGGTGGGGGTGTTATGGCCTGGGTATGTATGGCTGCTGAAGATACTGGCTCACTTATCTTCATTGATACAACTGCTGATGGTAGTAGAATAATGAATTCTGATGTGTATAGACTCATCCTCTCTGGTCAAGTTCAAACAAATGCCTCAAAACTCATTGGCCGGCGGTTCATTCTACAGAAAGACAATAATCCCAAACATACTGCTAAAGCAACAAAGGAGCTTTTCAAAGCTAAAACATTGTAAATTCTTGAGTGGCCAAGTCAATCACCTGATCTGAACCCAATTGAGCATGCCTTTTATATGCTGAAGAGAAAACAAGCATAAGCTAAAGATGGTTGCAATATCTTTAACTGGCAGAGCATCACCAGAGAAGACACCCAGCAACTGGTGATGTCCATTCAAGCAGTCATTGCATGCAAAGGATAAGCAACAAAATAATAAACTTAACTAGAAACATAGAAAATGAAAACATAGAAAACATAGAAAACATAGAAATGAAAGAACTACTTTAATTTACATGACATTGCTGTGTCCAAAACGTTATGGTGCCCTGACATGGGGGCACTATGAGTAAACATTGCTGTAATTTCTACATGGTGAAACCAAAATGTGTAAAAATGGCCTTTATTAAAATCTGACAATGTGCACTTTAACCACATGTGATTATTCCTATTACAAATCTGAAATTGTGGAGTATAGAGGCAAATAAATAAATGATGGGTCTTTGTTCCAATCATTATTGAGGGCACTGTAACTTCCTCAGAAACGGAGCAGTGAGTTGCCATAACTTTCTTCGTCAGTTTCTGCTGGGTGTTGTTGGCATCAATCTGTTACAGCACATTGACCCGATGAGGAACATCAGCAATGTTTTACATATACTGTTGCTGTCTTTCTGCTATTGCTTAATTGTCTCTGCCTAACATGCTATTTCTGTCACATCCAATGTCATAATTAAATTTACTTATCCAATCTGGACTCTCCAAACTTGCTCTCCAGGGTAGACGGAGCAGTTATTTAATTATTTCCAACCTGTTTCAGTTCCATCTCCAAGATAAGTGGCACTGTAAAATTGGCAATTATTCAAAAATGTTAAAACGTTACTCATCAAATGGCACTTCTAAAACTCTTGAGCACAATTTGATTTTTCTAAATGGCAAGATTTCCCAGAGATCAGAATACTGACAGCAGTATTACACACCATTACAATGAAATGGCCAATCAACATACTCTCCTTAAGTCCTACATTTAAAATAATTAATCACCATTTGAAGGCCAAAGTAATAATATCACAATTTAGAGATTCAAATCCGGTTGGTTTGATATGAATTATTACGTTAGTTCAGGCGTGGGTAGTTGTATAAGTAAACTGATGACGCATTCAATTGGTTATTCAAGTACTGGGATCCATTAGTAATGCAGATTTTTCTGAGGAATGGCATGTGCTTTTGATTACAAGGTAGAGGTCTTGGTCACCTCTACCACTCTAAGCGCCACATATTACATTATTTTATTCCTGAGGGCATTCAGAACCAATTAGAAATTTTGAGCAGGTTTTGTAGCTCCAACATTTTTAAAGCTGACCTTGCCCAATTCAGCATCCCAATATCTCCTTTTCATCCACTGACACACTCCCACTGAAAAATAACAGCTTGCATTCTATTCCATAGCTTAATTGATGCTGACAAGGGAATAAAAATGGTTGGACTGCATCTAGTTGCGTCTCCTCCGCACAGAACATACGAGTGAAGCACTGAGGACAGCAGAGTCATAGAGGACCCAAAAAGGCCCTTTGGCCCACCCAGCTCATGCTAACCACTATTGTTCACATAATTTAGCCTCCCCACATTTCTATTAGAACTAAATGTTTAAAAACACAAAACAGTGTGAATTTCCAGTGCAAATTTTTAACTTTGACAGGAAAAAGTTTGAAACCCCTGAATTCTAATTTCTTATCTCTGGTATAAGTTATTTATTTGAAAGAATTAAGCCACTTAATTCTTGGTCAAGCGTTAGAAAATTTGAAATGATCAGACTCAGAAGGGGATGTACTCTAAATGCAAGTCACATACCCCAGGAATATTTCATAATATGGTGTTGTGGAAACTAATCCATGTATCATTCCGGTCTTTGGACCTATTTCCCAGAATGGAGATATCAAATACCAGAGGGCATAGCTTTAAAGGAGAGATGAGCAAAATTTAAAGGAGATGAGCGAGGCAATTTTTTTACACAGAGGATGATGGATGAGTGCCTGGAAAATACAAATCCAAGCTGGGGTTGGTGGTGGTGGAGGCTGATGTGATCGTGGCATTGAAGAGACTTTTATATTGGCACATGGATATGCAGGAAATGGAGGGATATGGATTATGTGCAGGCAAATGAGGGTTGCTTTAACATTATGTTCAGTACAGACATTGTGGACTGAAGGGCCTTTTCTTGTGCTGTACTTGTTTTATGTTTCATATCTATGAGATATGTTTATTCTTATAATTATTTCAAATGTGTGATGCAGCAGATAATATAATCTATAATTTTGGCCAATTTTAGGCAATGTTTAGTTGACAAAGATGAAAATCAATTATTGTTTCTGTGATATTTAAAATATGTTTAAGAAAGAACTGCAAATGCTGGAAAAATCGAAGGTAGACAAAAAACTGGAGAAACTCAGCGGGTGAGGCAGCATCTATCAATCTATTTTAAGCAATGTTTGATAAATATAAAAGCAGGCATACATTGGTATTAGAGTGATCAATAAATAGAGGTTTGCACGATGATGTGTATTATTTTTACAGTGAGCAAACTAAAATGTATGCATGAAGCAAAAGTCATAGCCAGCGCTCTTTGTCTTGTTTATGGAGAGTTTGTCTGGAACATGTTATACCCTGTTGAGCCAGCAGTGATGGGCATGAATTGGTCCTTTCATTAGATTCCCAGGATCTGTTACTGATCGGAGGACTGATATGTCACTTGTGATCAGGTAATACAATTTATTAAGTCCACTTTACTTAATCCAAAAAGAGTGCTCATCTGCAACACCAATAACAAATTCTGCACGCATCCTCACACACTAAGTATGCATGAGAACACTTCAGGTTGACTGATATTGAAAGAGGAACATCTTGGGGTGTTGTGGGTGGGAAAACCTAACCCACATGCGTACAATCACTGCTTAGTCCATGAATAGAATTGCCTCAGCCCGTGCAGCCTGCTCAGGATTTGCTGTACAGAGGCCCAGACCACAATCTTGTTCCGTTTAGTTTAGAGATACAACGCGGAAACAGGCTCTTTGGCCCACCGAGTCCATGCCGACCTGTGATCCCTGAATATTAACACTATCCTACACACCTAGGGACAACTTACAATTATACCAAGCCAATTAACCTACAAACCTGGATGTCTTAGGAGTGTGGGAGGAAACTGGGGATCCCGGGGAAAACCCACTTAGGTCGGGGGGGGGGGGGGGGGGGGGTTTGGACTGAAGACCATAATTTCTGCAATGAGGATTGCACAGAGTTGGTCAGGGTGACAGAGGAGCAGTTTCAGGGGTGTTTTATGTCAGTAAACAAGAACTCTACAATGGACATGAATGAATATACCACAGTTTTTACCTTTATAAGGAAATATGTGGTAGGGTGCGTTCCTTAACCAGAAGTGTTGAATGAACTAGGAGGTCAGCAATCTATTGAGGGCTAGATCTTAGACATTCAGGTCTGCCGATACTGGGTCAAATAAGAAGTCCAGGTACAATTTCAATAATGCTGTCAGGCAAGTGAAGAGAAGCTTGCAGTTTAAAGTGGAGGATCAGACATTTGGTCTCAGGTGGAGGATCATTTGACAGCTGTGGCAGGGCTAAGACACCAATTACTTCCTACAAGGTAAATGTAAGTAGTCAATCAGTTGACACAATGTTTTATTCCCGGAAGATCTGTCTGGGTCACAACACATTAGCAAAGGAAGCTCATCAATGCCTGTACTTTCTTTGAGAGTTCGAAAGATTCTCTCTGTCGCCAAATACTATTGAATCTCTACAAGTCAACGACAGAGAGCATACTGACTTGTTGCATCACAGTTCAGTAACTTGAATGCTCAGGAATGAAGGAGACTGCAAAAAAGTGATAGATATTGTCCAGTCCTAGATCTGGTCATAGATCTGACCCCAGATACACCCCCGAGATCCCAGAGACACGTGTTCAATTCTGACCTCAGGTGCTGTTTGTGTGGAGGTTGCACTTTCTGCTTTGTGACTGTGTGGATTTCCTCCGGTTTCCTCCCATTCCCCAAAGACATGCAGATTTGTAGATTAATTGGCCTCCATAAATTGCCCCCTAGTGTGTAGAAAGTGGGATAGCAGAACTCGTGGGAATGGGTGATCAATGGTCAGCGTGGACTTGGTGGGCAAAAGGGCCTGTTTCCATGCTGTATATCCAAACTAAAGCAACTCACCTAGGTCCTTCTGGTTACCAACCAGTTTCTTAATGTACCAAAAAATGTTTCTTTTCAATTCATTCAACCACAGAGAATAACTTCACATTCTCCAGCAGTAATCTATCTGCCTCTCCTACATTTTTGTTTATCTGTTTGTAGATGAATCAATTGGATTCGTTGGACACAAATTCACATTTATAAACATAGGTTGACTTTGCATAATCCTATTATGTTTTCACTATGTTCATACAATTGTAAACACTTCCTTCTCTCTTTTTCAACGTTTGGTCACATGCTGCTTCCTAAAGGGCCTGTCCTACCAGCATCCGACTCCATGCGGTGAGCGCGATCAAACCGGCAGCGGGGGCCGCGCGGAGGTGGGGTGATCCCTGTACAGGGCCGTTCCCAACAGCATGCGCCTGCATGCGAAGAGCGCGACCAAACCGGCAGCGGGGGCCGCGCGGAGGTGGGGTGAGTGGCGCAACGCGGCGCAAAGTGAGGCGAACATGGAGCGAAAACTTAAAGGTAAGTTCGCCAGGACAGAGAGGGACACACAGAGAGGGGCACAGAGGCACACACAGAGAGGGGCACAGAGGCACCTACAGAGAGGGTCACGGAGGCACGATGTCAAGGCGTTGTGTAATGTGTCGAGGCGACTGCGAGCCGACAAGCCGTTGCCGCGCGGAATTTTTGAACATGGTCAGTTTTTCGGAGCCCCGCGCAATGTCGGGACGAACTCCGCACAATTCCGCACGGCTCCGGCGATCGAAGCGGGACCGGCCCCACGACGCCGGACGGCTCAAGCGACCACGTTAGGTCGCGCTCATCACATGGAGTTGCATGCTGCTGGGACAGGCCCTTTACACTCTCAAACCTTGGGCAGATTATTATTCTTGATAACATAAACCTTAGCTTAAGCTCTAATACTATCCTTATCTGTAGTGTAACATTCTACAGAGGCCATTGATCACTTCCAAGCACTTCAATTTAACTAACCAGTTTACACCCCTCACTTAACCCCACCCACCAAACATAAATAATCGGCATAAAGTTAAACTCTGGCCTGCAGAGATATCGTTTCCTGTTCAATTCTCTCTGGAATGCTGCCTCTGAGATTGCCACTCTTCCCGATAGGCTGTTGTCAATCAGTTGGGATTCATCCTTGAAAGATACAAGCAGCTAGTTACTTAAATTGCATATAATCATTATTTAAGTGCTGAATTAGCCAGCTTCCGGTTGGGCTTGTAGGCACACCTACTGCATTGGTGAAAAGTTACTGGCTGAAACCACAGGTGCTATCCAGTACAAAGTGAGGTTAATTCCAGTTTTTGCCCCTTTCCCCCAACATAAAGCTTAAAACTTTCATATATTGTAGAAGTTGCAAAATGACAAATATATTCACAAATTGGACACTATATTTCAGGTGTCTTTTATAATGATGTTCTGTCAGCTAGCATTTGAATCTCTGTTTTTAATCTATTCTCAATAGCATAGCTGATATTTATTTATTGAAGCAATGAAAGTGCCATGCCATTTTGAAAATAACTTTCAAATCATGCTTTAAAAGTATTCGAAAGTAAGCTCTTGTGCCTGGCCCTATTCAGTTCCTTCTGTAATTAATTGTTTGGAGAAATCTTGTTTTTTTTTCTCCCATTTTTGATTGGTATTGTTAAGATGCAAGTCCACAAGCAGATCAATTGTAAGAAACACATCAACACTTAGTATAATGTGCTGAGAGTAACTCTTAATTGCCCATCTCTTCTAACATGGTACAAAATGAAGTAATGTATCTGGATGTAATGCCAGGACATCCAATAAAGGAGACTTCTGTCTGATACCATTTTAGACTAATTGCTTTATTTTGCAGTCAGTCATCCCCTAAAGTAGCTTCCCCAAGTAGCTCTCAGTATAGAATTTCTGAAGAATAATCGGAGAAAATTCCAAACTTAATGAAGATACATGCTGGAAATTCAGAACTGATAAAATGTTAATTAGAAGAGTGTTCACACAATTAACTAGACTGTCGATTTATGGCACGTACTTCTACAGTCAGTTCCTTCTGAAATTTGCCAACTATCAAATGCCCATCTATACAAATCCCATTTACCAGCACTTAGTCCATAAACTTCTACGCCTTGGTGATTCAAGTGCTGATCCAGATACTTAATCATACAGTTATACAGCACAGAAACAGGCCGTTCGGCTCACCTTGCCCTGCTGACAAAGATGCCCAATTTACATTAGCTTCTTATGCTCACATTTGGCCCATTTCTCTCTAAACCTTTCCAATCCATGTACCTGTCCAAATATATTTTCAATGTTGTAATAGTACCTGCCTCTGTATTGTAGCTTGTTCCATACACCCGCTATCCTTTCTGTGAAAAGGTTGCCCCTCAGGTTCCTATTAAATCGTTCCTCTCTCACCTTAAACCCATCTTCTCTGGTTCTTGATTCCCCTTCTCAGGGTAAGAGACTGAAGATTCCCCCTCTCCCCCTTCATGATTTATACACCTCTATAAGATCAGCCCCCCCCCCCCCCAGTCCTAGCCTGTCTGACCCTGTAGCTCATGCACCTAAATTGTGGCAACATCCACATAAACCCACCTCTAACTCTCCTGTAGAGCCGGTACCCTGGAACATTAAGCTGCCAGTTCTGTCTCTCTCTTAGTCAGGGTTTAGTATTTATCCATGCCCCAAGTTCATCCACCTTACCTGTTAGGCCTCTCGCATTAAAATGAATGCAATGCAATTCAATCCAGCAGTTCCTCCTGGCTCCCTGCTGTGCTCCAACCTATCCTATCCACTGAACTTTCTTTCATCACCTTCCATAAGGATTTCCAGCCTGAGTCCTGCCTCGGATCCCACCCCCTTGCGAATCTGGGTTAAATCCACTCGTGCAGCACTAGCAAACCAACTTGTCATGATATTGGTTCAGGTGCAACCCATCCATCTTGTGCAGGTCACCTCTGCCCAGAATGGATCCCCATGGTCCAAAAATCGGAATCCCTGACCCTGCACCAACTCCTCAGCCATGCATTCATGTGTCCTATTTTCAGGACCTCTTCCCTTTTCCCATCCATGTCATTTGTGCTGACATGTACACCAACTTCTGGCTGCTAACTCTCCTCCTTGAGAATATCATGCAGCCATTCTAAGATATCCTCGACCCTGGCACGAGGGAGGCAACAGACCACCTTGAATTCTCTATTATTGACTTAGAATCTTTCCCTCCCCCACCCAACTAAGAAGTCTCCTATCACTATGGCTCTGCCCAACATTACCCTTCCCCACTGTGCCTCACAGCAAGGATCAGTGCCACAGATCTGACTGCTACTCACCTTTAACAACTCCCTTTCCTCATGGTCACCCACTTACTCTCTTCCTGTAACTTAGGCATAACTACCTCACTCTAACCCCTATCTAAAAAGCTCTCATTCTCCCAGATGATCCCAAGGTCATCTGGCTGCTGTTCCAGTTCCAAAATTATCCCACTCCAATATTAGTCTTGTACCTGACAGACTATCTCCTGCCCACTTTTTGCCCTCCTGGTTTCCTTCTTAAGTGTGCTCAATAAAACACTCTTGACTCCTCAGTTCCCGAATCTCCAACTCCTCCAGGGCATTGCTTGATTCCGCTGTTTCTTCCTGTCCCATGTTTCCTTTTTCCTGAACAGAGCCTCAATTCCTCTCATCATCTTTACTTCCACCAGCCTTTTTCTTTGCTCCAACAGGATCCTGCCAGCCCTGTACTCTTGTCAGAGCACGTTTAAAAGCATCCCACTTTCTGGTTGTTTCTTTGCCTGCAAATAACCTACTCCAATCAACTTGAGCAAAGTTATGTCTATTACTGTCAAATTTGGTCTTGCCCCAATTCAGAATTTTAACGAATCCCCCCCCTGTGTTTATCCATAATAACTATTTTAAAGCTAATAGAACTGTGGTTGTTTGTCCAAAATCTTGCATATGGACACTTCAGTCAAGCCCTCCCCTAAGAGTAGGCCAAGCTTTACCTTGTAAGGCCCTCTACATACTGCCTGAAGAAACTTTCCTGAACACATTTAGCAAATTCCACCCCATCTAAACCCTATGGCAGCTCCTGTTTATAGTGGGAAAGTTAAAATCCCTTGCTATGATAATCCTATTAGTATTGCAGCTGCCTACAATCTCCTGGCATATTTGTTCTTGTAATTCCCATTGAATATTTGGGGGCCCAAAGTAGACTCCCAACAAGGTGATCATCCTTTTTTCAATTCTTTAGTTGCACCCATATAGGCTCACTGGATGAGCAATCAGTAATGTCATCTCTGACTGCTGTTGTGACATTCTGCTTAATCAATAAAGCAACACCTCCTCCTCTTTTACCCACACTTCTATGTTGCTTGTAGCACCTTTACCCTGAAAAGTTAAGCTTCCAGTCCTGTTCTTCTCTTAGCCAGCTTTCTGTAATGGCTACAGTACGAGGCGTGCGTACTATGGGAATCATGGGAAGAACAGAGCTGTTCTTCCATTTTGTCTTAAACATGGGCAGCACTTATTTCTGTGGGAATCGAACTTTACTCCAGTGAAGTTGCCTTTCTGTGCTAGGCTAAACATGTCAGGTTCAAGTGGCCCACTAGGCCAACAACTTGAACATCTGCATGTCTTGTTTTTGATGGGAATATTACAGAATGCTCTATCACGATTGTTAACCCTGTAAACAAGTGTACTTGGCTGCCTTTACATCTATGCTATCAAAAATGATATAAAAATTCTGCATGCTTTGAATCTGTAGAAAAGTCTTTTGCTTGACAGTTCCCCATGTCTGACAAGTTATTGCGAATAAAGAGGAAGTTAACAGTCACTCATGTCTCGTGTAAATTATTCTGACAGCAACCTATCTACGCTCCACGTTTACCCATCAGGCCCCTCACATTAAAATAAATGCATTCACTTCTGCAGTCCCTCTGCACTCCCTGCTGTGCTTCTGCCTATCCTATCCACTGTACTTTATTTCATCACCTCCAAACTGACTTCCAACCTCTCTTCTGCCTCACTCCTGCATTGGATCCCACCCCCCTGCCAATAGACTCTTGACTCGTCCTTGAGAATGTTGCGCAGCCACTCTGAGACATCCTGGGTCTATCTCCCTAACATGTCTCCTACCACAATGGTTCTGCATGAAGAGGTGAGGGGAAGGGGTGAGGCAGGAACGGGCAGTTTTCAATGTATTGAGTTGTGGGAGGGTTGTTTGGCAGATGGAACAGATGGAGGGAGTATGTCTGGAGACGAGAGGTGGGGAAGACAAAAGGGAGCAGATGGTGGATTCTGATTAGGAATGAAGATGTGGAGCGAAATGTGGAACGAGAGGGACGGATGGTGGGTGGAATGAATCGAAGGGGGTTGGTTGGTTGGCATGGGGAGAAGGATTATCTGCATTAGCTGTCTATCCTGAGCATTTCTGGAATGATATACTAGAGAAAGTGGCTTCAAGTGGTTAAATCAAACTCTCACATTTTCTCACAATCTGAAGAGCATATGTGCAATAATTATATGCTGTCAGTTTACTTTTATGTTCCATTTACACATTGTTTTAAAAGATTATCCAAAATTAGGTTGAGTAGACAGTGTGCTGAGCAGTCTCTCTGCATCTGCATCTGGTGATATTACTTTTCTGGGTGGAGCTAGTGTAGGATAATTAGGCGAGCAAGGACAAAAGCTTGTTTAAGCAAAAATAATGCATTCCCTTGCAGGCAGCTGTTTGCATCACCTACGTTTTCTGTCTTGGCTGAGTTCAACGGGCAGCTTCCATGCCAGCAGAGTAAAACCTCCCGTCTGCATCCCTTCCCGTGTCTTCTCCTTCTGAATGTTGGCAAACGCTAAAAAGCCACTAAGGGTTTGGCCACTCGGTCCATTAACTCCATGCTGACCAATGAACACCCATCCATATTGGAAAGCCAGTCAGCCCATCGGATCCACAACAGCTCCCAACAATCCCGTTCATCCTCTCCATGTTTTCCTTTAGCCCTAGAACATACTTCCTCCCATAAACCCAGCAACTCTCCGTCTATTTTGCCATTCACTGACCAGGGGCCAATTAACCTACAAACATATCTGTGATGTGGAAGAAACCTGAGCATCAGGGGAAACCCACACTGTCACAGGGAGAATGTGCATTGAGTTAATCCAGCACCTTATAGAAACATAGAAACATAGAAAATAGGTGCAGGAGGAGGCCATTCAGCCCTTCGTGCCAGCACCGCCATTCAATATGATCATGGCTGATCGTCCGCTATCAATAAACCGTGCCTGCCTGCTCCCCATATCCCTTGACTCGACTAGCCCCTAGAGCTCTATCCAACTCTCTCTTGAATCCATCCAGTGATTTGGCCTCCACTGCCCTCTGTGGCAGGGAATTCCATAAATTCACAACTCTCTGGGTAAAAAAGTTTTTTCCCACCTCAAACTTAAATGACCTCCCTTTTATTCTAAGACTGTGGCCCCTGGTTCTGGACTCACCCAACATTGGGAACATTTTTCCTGCATCTAGCTTGTCCAGTCCTTTTATCATTTTATATGTTTCTATAAGATCCCCCCTCATCCTTCTAAACTCAAGTGAATGCAAGCCTATCTTTTCAATCTTTCCTCATATGACAGTCCCGCCATCCCAGGGATCAATCTCGTGAACCTACGCTGCACTGCCTCAATCACAAGGATGTCCTTCCTCAAATTAGGAGACCAAAACTGTACACAATATTCCAGATGTGGTCTCACCAGAGCCCTATACAACTGCAGAAGAACCTCTTTACTCCTGTACTGAAATCCTCTTGTTATGAAGGCCACATTCCATTCACTGCCTGCTGTACCTGCACGCCAACTTTCAGTGACTGGTGTACAAGGACACCCAGGTCTCGCTGTACCTCCCCCTTTACTAACCTAACCCCATTGAGATAATAATCTGCCCCACATTTATCTATATTATACTGCATCTGCCAAGCATCTGCCCACTCACTCAACCTGTCCAGGTCTCCCTGCAACCTCCTAACATCCTCTTCACAGTTCACACTGCCACCCAGCTTTGTGTCATCCGCAAACTTGCTAGTGTTGCTCCTAATTTCTTCTTCCAAATCATTTATATATATATATGGTAAACAGTTACGGCCCCAACACCGAGCCTTGCGGCACTCCACTCGCCACTGCCTGCCATTCTGAAAAGGACCTGTTCACTCCTACTCTTTGCTTCCGGTCTGCCAACCAATTTTCTATCCATGTCAACACCCTACCCCCAATACCATGTGCTCTAATTTTAGTCACCAGTCTCCCGTGCGGGACCTTATCAAAGGCTTTCTGAAAGTCTAGATACACTACATCCACTGGCACCCCTTCATCCATTTTATTTGTCACATCCTCAAAAAATTCCAGAAGATTAGTCAAGCATGATTTCCCTTTCATAAATCCATGTTGACTTGGACTAATCCTTTTACTGCTATCCAAATGCTCCATTATTACCTCTTTAATAATTGACTCCAGCATCTTTCCCACCACCGAAGTCAGGTTAACTGGTCTGTAATTCCCCGTTTTCTCTCTCGCTCCTTTCTTGAAAAGTGGGATAACATTAGCTATCCTCCAATCCACAGGAACTGATCCTGAATCTATTGAACATTGGATAATGATCACCAATGCATCCACTATTTCTAGAGCCACCTCCCTGAGTACCCTGGGATGCAGGCCATCAGGGCCAGGGGATTTATCATCCTTCAGTCCCATTAGCCTACCCAATACTATTTCTCGCCTAATGAAAATTTATTTCAGTTCCTCTACCCCCTTAGATCTTCTGTCCTCCAGTACATCTGGGAGATTGTTTGTGTCCTCCTAAGTGAAGACAGATCCGAAGTACCTATTCAACTCTTCTGCCATTTCCTTGTTGCCCATTTCCTTGTCTGCCTTCAAGGGACCCACATTTGACTTTGCTACTCTTTTTCCCTTAACATATCTAAAGAAGCTTTTACTGTCCTTCTTTATATTCCTGGCCAGCTTCCCCTCATAATTCATCTTTTCAGCCCGTATTGCCCGTTTTGTTTCCTTCTGTTGTCCTATGAAAGTTTCCCAATTCTCTGGCTTCCGGCTACTCTTTGCTGTGTTATACATCTTTTATTTTAGTTTTATTCTATCCCTAACTTCTCTTGTCAGCCACGGTTGCCTCCTACTCCCCTTAGAATATTTCTTCCTTTTTGGAATGAAATTATATCTTTTAGATATTTTACTCCAGTAAATGCAATGTTGAAAAAGTCTGAGCAGAGATTGCCGGGAGACAGATCAAAACATCCCAACAGTTCAGGCACCAAAATTATATTATTGCAATTTGAACATTGTTATGGGGCTTCAAGTGGGATCTTTAATTAAGACATTTGAAGGCATGAACCAGTCCAATAGACAAATTTGGTTGTGCTATTGAAAATGGAAAGTTTGTGTTATTATTGGTTAGTCCAAGAGGAAGGTTCTTCAGATGCCAGTGTTAAATAAGCAGTTCAACTGAGGCTGTGATGTCAATGAATGAACACCTTGATTTAACCGGAGACAATTTCCACAAATACCAATGTGAAAACAATCAGATATGATGTTTGTTGAAATTGCCAAAATGCAGAGATAACCACACACTGAAAGGTGTCAACCTGAGAGAGCAGAGAATTTTGCATTTCTTCCGTGAGAACGAAGGGGCCAGCTGAGAGTTCTTTGTTCCAGCCCTCGATGAGACCCTCTGACCCAGGGTGAAGTCCTGTGTCAGACCCAGCCAAAATTGACCCAAGTCATTTGTGTCCTTTACAAAATGTGGATAAACCTTTAATTCAGTTTCTTCATGAGGGAGAAAAGAACCTGAATACAGCAGGTGTGTTAGAACATAGAACAGTACAGCACAAGAACAGACCCTATGGCCCACAATGTTTGTGCGAAACATGATGACAAGTTAAATTGATCTCATCTGCATGTACATGATCCATATCTCTCTATTCCCTGCTCTTCCATGTGTCCATACAAAAGCCTAAACACCATTATCACATCAGCCTCCATCAACACTCCCGACAATACATTCCAGGGCCCCACCCCTTTTTGTGTAAAAAAACGTCATATCCATTAAATTTCCCCCGTCTCACTTTATAGCTATACCCTCTAGGTATTTTCCACCCTGGAAAAAGGTTCTGACTGTCACCCTATCTATGCCTCTCATACTTATATCAAGTCTCCCGTAAACCTCTGACATTTCTAACCAAGTCTAACCAACCTCTTCCTGTGCTGAAACCCTCTAAACCAGGCAGCATTCTGGTAAACCTCCTATACACCCTCCCCAAAGCCTCCACATTTTTCCTGTAATGCAGTGACCAGAACAGCCTGCAATACCACAAATGCAGCCTAAACAAAGTCCTTTGGAGCTGCTTCATGACTTCCTGACATATATTCAATGCCCCTAGCAATGAAGGCAAGCATACTTAAAGAGTTGATAGTGGTGATGCAATGGCAAAGATTTAAAGCTCGCATGGATGAACTCCAGTAATTGTTCATCCCTGTCTGGTGAAAAAAAAAATACTGGGAAGGCGGCTCAACCGTGGCTGACGAGGGAAGTCAAGGATAGTGTTAAAGCCAAGGAAGAGGCATATAAATTGGCCAGAAGAAGCGGCAAACCAGAGGACTGGGAGAAATTTAGGACTCAACAGAAGAGGACAAAGGGGTTAATTAATAGGAGGAAAAAGAGCATGAAAGAAAGCTTGCGGGGAATATAAAAACTGACTGTAAAAGTTTCTTTAGGTATGTAAAAAGGAAAAGATTAGTGAAGACGAATGTAGGTCCTCACAGTCAGATACAGGTGTATTTATATTGGGAAACAAGGAAATGGCAGAACGATTTAAACAAGTACTTTGGTGATCATTTTTCAATGTTCTCTCGACTCAGGATCATTATCTGTGGGGTTCTGTTCCAGGAGCATTGGACTGGGTTTAGCCACTCAACAAAATGGGCCCAATGGCTGTTGCTTCTGGATGCTATTGGAGGTGATTCTTTAATATGGGAACCTTGAACAGGGAACATGACCTCTGAATAAGGGTTGACTGGGTGGTTTTGAGATTTTGTAATTCTTCTGAGTGCTGTAATGTTTGAGTAAATGAATATGCTGAAAGGTGAGGTCTCTGCCACAGAAGGCAGTGGAGGCCAAATCACTGGTTGTTTTCAAGAGAGAGTTAGATATAGCTCTTCGGGCTAATGGACTTTTTATCTGCAAAATGACCCATATTTATGGAAGAGTGAAAGAGTGAAACGTAGTTCTCGTAAACATAGTTAAAGAGAGATTGTATTACTAATGTACTACTGACAACAGCATTGAAGTGGTTGCCCAGGGAAAGAGACACAGTTGGCAACAGCTTTAGAAATGTCACAGTCATATAACATGAAAACAGACACTTTGGTCCAACTTTCCCATGCCGACCAAGATGCCATATCTACACTCTTCCCACTTGCCTGTGTTTGGTAAATATTCCTGTTAACCTTTCTCACCAATGTACCTGTTCAAATGTATTTTAAATGTTGTTATAGTACCTGCCTCAAATACCTCATTTGACAGCTCGTTCCATATACCCACCACCCTCTGTGTGGAAAAAGATCCCCCCCCCCCCTTAGGTTCCTATTAAATATTTCTCCTCTCACCTTAAACCTACGTCCTCTTGTTTTTGACCCCCCTACTCCAGGTAACAAAAACTCTGTGCATCTACCCTATCTATTCCCCTCATGATCCTTACACCTCCATGATATCACCCCTCATCCTCCTGTTCTCCAAATAATAAAGTCTTCGCCTGCCCAACCTCTCCCTGTAACTCAAGCCCTGGGATTGCCTTTGTAAATCTTCCCTGCACTCTTCCCAACTTAGCAACACCGGCCAGCAACTGTCAGCAACAGCTAAACTCAATGTCCTTGAAAAAATTGTAATGTCAGCCATCTTCAACATTGAGTGCTGATGTAAACACAGAAACAGCAGTAAATATCAAACACATGAAGATATTTATTATTAACACTTAATTTTATGGCTTTCCTAAAGAGGTTGGAGAAGAGGGAAAAGATTTTGATGTCAATAAAGAACATCTGTATATTTAGAAGCATCTTTTGCAATTCACACATATATTGCGTTCATTATATTTTGTTCTAGGCAAGGCTACTAAAAGGAGGATACTTATGGGGAAAATAGTTTCCATGGTAACCAAAACAAGATCTTCCTCATAGAGCAGATTGCAGCACTGATATTTTGAATATTATTGCTCCAAAATACTGGATCCCCAGTAATGCAAAACCATTTACCTTACAAATTGTGACTGAAATCTTTGATTTTGTTAGTGTCAGGAAGAATTTGAAATGCAAAGGAACACTAGAATTTCTTAGTCTTCATTTATCGGGGTGGGTATCACTGGGAAGGACTGCGTTTATTGCCCATCCGTCATGAACTTTACAAAGTGATGGTAAGGTACCTTCTCGAACCACTGCAATTTTGGTGAAGATTCTCCAACTGTACTGCTGGGGAGGGAGATCCAGGCCTGGAAGCCAATGATGAAGGTTGTAAGTAATGGAGGTGAGTTTACTTGGAGGGGGAACCTGCTGGTGGTGGTATTCCCATTAACTTGCTGCCGTGTCCCTCTTGGTGGGTGAGGTTGGGGATTTGATAGGTTCTGATGGAATAGCCTGGGTGAGTAACTGCTGTGTTTTGTAGATGATACATATGGCAGCCACTGTGCATTAGTGGTGATGAAGTAAGGCTCAGCATAGTGGGTGCAGTGCTGTTAAAGGCTGCTTTGCTGGAGCAAGGGCATTCCATTACATGTCTGACCTGAGAGTCATATGGTGTTTCATACCTGCCCCACCTATCAATAGATCCATGGCTGCTCTGATCTTGGTCTCCACTCATCCCCGGAATCCTTATCGTCTTGTCTTAAGTGGTCAAAAAGGTTTTTGCCACATTGGCCTTCATCAGCCAGACTATTGAGCATAGAAGTTGGGAGTTCATATTGCAGGTGCATAAGATGCTGGTGAGGCCACATTTACAGTATTATATTCAGTTCTGGGCAACGTGTTATAGGAAAGATGTTCTCAAGCTCGAAAGTGTACAGAGAAGATTTACGAGGATGTTGCCAGGATTAGAGGGTCTGAGTTTGAGTAGGCTGGGACTCTATTCCTTGGAGAGCAGGAGGATGGTCTTATAGAGGTGCATAAGATCATGAGAGGAATAGATCGGATAGATGCACAGAGTCTCTTGCCCAGAGTAGGTGAATCGAGGACCAGA
This sequence comes from Okamejei kenojei, assembly GCA_035221665.1. Lineage (NCBI taxonomy): Eukaryota > Metazoa > Chordata > Chondrichthyes > Rajiformes > Rajidae > Okamejei > Okamejei kenojei. Next base: position 22,741,784 of record CM069152.1, read on the forward strand.
GTTCATAAGTTTAAGGTGAAGGGGAAAATAATTAATAGGAATCTGAGGAGTAACTTTTTCACACAAAGGGTGATGGATGTATGGAACAAGCTGCCAAAGGAGGTAGTTGAGGTAGGGACTATCCCAACATTCAAGAAGTAGTTAGACAGATACATGGATAGGACAGGTTTGGAGGGATCTGGACCAAATGCTGGCAGCTGAGACTAGTGTAGCTGGGACATGTCGGCCGGTGTAGGCAAGTTGGGCTGAAGGGCCTGGTTCCACACTGTATCACTCCATGACTCTCTAACTCCATGACTAGGTTTACGAGAATGATCCCAGGAATGAGTCGATTACCATATGATGAATGTTTGACGGTGCCGAATCTCTACTTGCTGGAGTTTAGGTGGATGAGGGGAGGCCTCATTGAAACTTACCAAATAGTGAAAGGCTTAGATAGAGTGGATGTGGAGAGGTTGTTTCCACTAGTGGGAGAGTCTAGGACCAGAGGTCACAGCCTCAGAATAAAAGGACGTTCCTTCAGCAAGGTGATGAGGGGGAATTTCTTTCGACAGAGGCTGATGAATCATTCCACAGAAGGTTGTGGAGGCCAAGTCAATGGTTATGTTTAAGGCAGAGGTAGATGGATTCTTGATTAGTATGTGTGTCAGGGGTTATGAGGAGAAGGCAGGAGAATGGAGTTGAGAGCGAGAGATACAGTAGATCAGTCATGATTTAATGGTGGAGTAGACGATGGCATCATTCTGCTCCTTTCACATGAACCAATTAATTTTACCTTTTATGTAAATGCATAAGCTATATAATATTCTTTAGGTGTTAGGAAACTGAGGGTGGTGGTGGAAGGTTGTCGTTCAACCGGAGGCTTGTGCTGTAGGGATTGGTACTGGGTTCCTTGTTGATTTTCATATCTATTGATGACTTGGATGAGAATGTAGGTGTTATGGTTAGTACATTTGTCAATTAAACCAAAATTGGTCTTTTGGTGGGCAGTGAAGGTGGTGGTCTGAGATTAGAACAGGATCTGGATCAACTGGGCGCAGTGGGTAATGGAATAGGAAATTAAATTTACCTCAGTCCAGTGTAAAGTGATGCATTTTGCCAAGTTAAACTGGGGCATTGGGAGGGTGGGGGGGGGGGGGGGGGGGGGGGAGGTGAGACCTGGAGGTACAAATACATAGTTCTCTGAAAGTGGTGACATAGATTGTTGAAGAGGCATTTGCTATGCTTGCCTTTATAGGCATAGGTTTAGCTCACCGAGTTACAATTGTACGCATTGTCAATTGGCCTGCAGCTGGAGCATAGTGTGCAGTTCTGGTTGTCATGCTATAGGGAGGTCGCGATTACAATTGAGTGGGTGCAGAAAAGAGTCACTAGACTGGAGGGCTAGAGTTATAATGAGAGATTGGATTTATCCACAGTTCATCAAGAGCCCCAACACCATCTCCCTCTTGATCTCAAATGCCCCATTGTGTTAGTATTCCCCACATTGATTTAGCTGTCACCCGTGTCCTTCTCTGTTGAATACAGATGCAAAGTACTCTCTCCGCATTTTCTGACCCCAAATGTAAATTTCCGCCTTCATCCTAATGCAGCCCTACCGACTCCTTCGTTACCCTCTTGCTTTTAATGTACATATAAAAAGGCTTGGGATGTTCTTTAGTCCAACACATGAATTACATTTCATGGCCCCTTTTGGCCTTTCTAATTGCCTGCTTGAGTTCTATCTTGCTTCGTTTATATTCCTCAAAGGCCCTATCTGATTAATTCCCAGGATGGCGGGACTGACATATGATGAAAGAATGGATCGACTGGGCTTATATTCACTGGAATTTAAAAGGATGAGAGGGGATCATAGAAACATATAAAATTCTTAAGGGATTGGACAAGCTAGATGCAGCAAAAATGTTCCCGATGTTGGGGAAGTCCAGAACCAGGGGTCACAGTTTAAGAATAAGGGGTAGGCCATTTAGGACTGAGATAAGGAAAAACATCTTCAACCAGAGAGTTGTTAATCTGTGGAATTCAGTGCCACAGAAGGCAGTAGAGGCCAACTCACTGGATGTTTTCTAGAGAGAGTTAGATATAGCTCTTAGGGCTAACGGAATCAAGGGATATGGGAAGAAAGCAGGAACAGGGTACTGATTCTGGATGATCAGCCATGATCATATCGAATGGCGGTGCTGGCTCGAAGGACCGAGTGGCCTACTCCTGCACCTATTTTCTATGTTTCTTTGTATCTGTGTATATTTTTAGACAAGACAAATCTCTGGGGAAGAGATGAGTGGAGTCCAAGATCAGAGCGGCCAAGGATCCATTGAAAGGTAGGGCAGGAATGAAAGGGCCGACTGACCTACTCCTGCACCTATTTTCTATGTTTCTACATCTTTCTAAACCTTACCGACAATTTCTTCTTCTTCACAACAAAATTTCCAACCTCTTTGGTCATCCAATGTTTTGTTACCTTGCCATCCTTATCCTTCCCCCTTACGGGAACATGGCCACCCTGAAATCTGAATAGCTGGGTTTAAAATGACTCCAACATGTCAGATGTGGAAACCCAATAACTACTGCTTCCAATCTACTCCCCCTATCTCTTGTTATAATCTGCTGTACAATTTAGTACCTCCCCCCAAGGTCCAGAGGTATCCTTATACACAACTATCTTAAAACATGGAATTATGATCACTTTTGCCAAAATGCTCTTTCACTGAAACACCTGTAACCTGGCCAGGCCCATTTCCCAACACTTCTACTTCCTTTGGAGACTGATGTCCAAAATAATTCTTACAAACTACTACAGCTGCATCATCAAAAGCATACTGTTGGGTTGGTTATATTACCACTTGGTTTGGGAACAGCTCACCTATATCCACCTACCACTTGCCAAATGTTGCCTCACCCCTCCCTCTCTTTACCAGTTTTTCTCATGCCTTCTCCATCAGTCTGAAGGAAGGTGCCACCTGAAACATCCCCTGTCCATTTCCCTCCATAGATGTTGCCAGATTTGCTGAGTTCCTCCAACGGTTTTTTTGCTCAAGATTCCAGCATCTGCAGTCTCCTATTTCTCTATTGCAGTTTTATATTTAGTATTTTGCTTGTGACTTCCTTTGCTGCCTGATCTGTTAATCAGTCTCTAGCATGAGTTTAGTTTGAGTAGTGGTTAGAAATAACTAATACTTCTTCATTATTAACCCATGGGTTCTTTGAAAGACACAAAATGCTGGAGTAACTCAGCGGGACAGGCAGCATCTTTAGAGAGAAGGAATGAGTGAGGTTTCGGGTTGAGACCCTTCTTAGAAAGATCTCGACCCGAAACTGTATTGTGTACAGTTTTGGTCTCCTAATCTGAGGAAAGACATTCTTGCCATAGAGGGAGTACAGAGAAGGTTCACCAGACCGATTCCTGGGATGGCACGACTTCCATATGAAGAAAGACTGGATAGACTCGGTTTGTACTCGCTGGAATTTAGAAGATTGAGGGGTGATCTCATAGAGGCTTACAAAATTCTTAAGGGGTTGGACAGGCTAGATGCAGGAAGATTGTTCCCGATGTTGGGGAAGTCCAGGACAAGGGGTCACAGTTTAAAGATAAGGGGGAAATCTTTTAGGACCGAGATGAGAAAATCGTTTTTCACACAGAGTGGTAAATCTGTGGAATTCTCTGCCACAGAAGGTAGTTGAGGCCAGTTCGTTGGCCCTATTTAAGAGGGAGTTGGATGTGGCCCTTGTGGCTGAAGGGATCAGGGGGTATGGAGAGAAGGCAGGTACAGGATACTGAGTTGGATGATCAGCCATGATCATATTGAATGGCGGTGCAGGCTCGAAGGGCCGAATGGCCTGCTCCTGCACCTAATTTCTATGTTTCTATGTTTCTAAACGTCACCCATTCCTTCTTTCCAGAGATGCTGCCTGTCCCGCTAAGTTTCAATGTAAACCAGCACCTGCAGTTCCTTCCTACACATGGATTATTTGCTCAGACTTCAGGTATCTGGCCTATTGCCTGGTTAAAGTAATGTATTTCTTCTTCTTGCGTATGGCGTGCACATCCTAAAGTTGTAAGACAATTTGTTCTGTTTGATCTTCAGTTTGTGCATGCTGATTGATTGGATTCGTCAAAACAGTGTGGACCACGTGAAGGTTGCAATCTCCCAGTAATTTACTGAAATGCAGTTAAAAATAAAGCAACTCTGTCCAGTAAAGACATGGAGGCATGAGCAGAATAACTGCTTCCTGCTAATGGAAAATATAGCCAACTGATGGTTAATTCAACTATTAACTATTTCCTATTGGCTTTCTGTAGTTGTGTATTTATCAAGAATATTTTAATCCAATTTACACATGCTGAAAGATGATAAATCCATTAATCAGTCAGTAAAATGGAAGGTGCTTTGTCAGAGGATGAAAGGGGAATGTGTGGCATGTTATTTATGTATCTGTGCTCTGTATCACCATTGATCTTTCTGTGCCGGCCTTTTCCTTTATCTATTTTTTAAATAATAATGAGAACTTTATCCTGAACCTGGCTATTAACAACTAATTTAATTTCAGAACAGCTCTGGCTATACAGCTACCCTGCTTATTAAGAAACCTCCTGTGGTTCCACTTTGTTAATGTAAGTCTGTTCGATGTACCTGCTGCTGCCTGTTTTCATCACTGTGTACCCACGTGAATCTACTCCTGCCAGCTCCCCTCCATGTACCCACTGGTGTGCCCTCTTCTGCCAGTATAATTCCCCATGTACACACTGGGGTACACCTCACTGATGATGCGCCTATTCCTGTACTTTGTACCACCTCAATGGGTTGACCATTGTCTTGCAAGTGATGTAGAAAGTGGTCTGACAGGAGCAGATGGTTTAATTTCCGTTCCAGTTACCTGTCACCACAGCAGATGAATGACCTTGGATATGCAGACTTCCACTTCTTATTGGACACTTTAATAATCCAATAACAAAATATATTTAAAATATGGAATGTACTTATTGTTACAAGCAGATGTAAATGTCATGAAACCTTCTTCTATAAAAGTTTGGGATCTTGAGTAAACCTTTTACGTTACACCATTGTTTTTCCTATCTTTCTGTCACCATCCTTCTCACACATTTGAGCCACTTTCTTGTGGGGATTCTCTGTGTCTTACAGATTCCTCTGCTCAGTACCATGCTGATCTTTCTAATACCTTCCCTTTATATACTGATTCTTTTCTGTACTGTATATAACTCTGTTGGCAGTGAAACACATCATCTTTCATTTCCTCTACTTATACAATAGTTATTAATTGCATGTGTATTGCTATTCATCTTCCTGTCGCGCAAGGAAAACAGAAGATATATTTATCTTTGCTCTTTCCCCACTGTACGGATCTCTTTCAGTGAGCGAGGTGTCAGCAGCTGGAGATGCAGGTGCTCCATTCTCTGTCGCTGTTTCATAATGTTGGCAATGCTTGTGGGGAATAATATGCTCAGTCATTTTGATAAAATGGAGTGTGAGGTTTGTTTTATGAATACCTACTAAAAATATTTATGAAAATTGATGTGCAGACAAACAATCCATAGCACATTTTGCAGCCATTCATATCAAGGCCACTCGCACTGAAGGGGTGATTTATGTTTAGGGATTCAGTGTGGAAATGGCTCTATAGTACAGAAGCGGTCCTTTTGGCCTACATTGTTCATACCAACCATTAAATCCTGCCTGTACTGATCCCATACCTCAGCACTTGGTCCGTAACCCATCGAGTCTTAATGATTCTGGTTCAGATACTTCATAAATGTATCTTCACCATCCTCTCGGGCAGTGAGTTCTGGATGATTCAAGAGCTTTATGAATGTGGAATAAGCATCGAGATGATCAGTAAGCGCCTGTTTCCATGCTGTATCTCTAAACACTAAGGTAAACATATTTCAGCCAGGGCTCCAGTAATTTCTTCTCTCACTTCTCAATGTCCTTGGATATATCTGATCATGCCTGGGAGATTAATCTACTTTCAAATGTATTAGGACATCCCTCACCTCCTGGACCGTAATGCAGACTATCAGGACATCTCCATTAATGAGCTATTATCATTATCGCAACGGTGGACCATCCTTAACCTAGGCCACGAGTGTGAGGATGTGAGACCAACTTCAGAACTAGGGAGAGAGTGAGGGAGAATGATAGAAGAGTGAATGGGGGAGAGGTGGCGAGAGAGTGAAAGGGACAGGATGAAGGAAATAAGTGGAGAGAAGAAAAGTTGGAGGGAAGGAGAGGGGAAGGGAGCGGACGGAGATGGAAGGAGACAGGGAGGGAGCATGCAAGGTAGGGAGAGTGGGGATAGCAAGGGGAGAAGAAGGAGAACGAAAGAGGGAAGGGAGAAGATGGGATAAGGACATTAAGAGAGATCAGGAAGTGTACAGAGGGAGATGGTTGAATGGAGAGAGATAGAATGTTGAAGGGAGAGAAGGAGAGAAGAGAGAGAAAAGAGAGATAAGGAGAAAAGTGGAGAAGGAAAGAGAGCGGGTTAGGTGGGGATGGAGAGCTGAGGGGAGACAGAGAAGGGAGAAAGGTGGAGGAACAGAGTGAGAATGGAAGAGGTGGTCGAAAGATGTAGAAAATGCATCTTTTGAGGCCTTTCATACCGGGATGTCCCAGGGTACTTGAGTAGATGGAAAAAGGTTTGTGAAGTGTTGTCACTGTGGGGATGTAGGAAAAAATAGCACCCAATCTGCAAATCCCAAGGCCCTACAACCAGCATGGGACAATGACAGGTTTATTTTATTTTAGTATTGGTCACATTATAGCCTTGCCTGATCTAACCTTTCAGAGGAGCCTACTTTGCAGAAACTATCCATGCCCTCAGTTCATCTGCCTTACCTGCCAGGCATCTTGCATTGAAAAAATGGCAATTTAAGCCATCAGTCCTTCCTTGCTCCTTGCCATGCACCTGCCTAACCTGTCAACTAAACTTGCTTTCATTGCCTTCTGTACTGATTTCCAGCCTCACACCTATCTCACTTCTGTATTGAATCCTGCCAATCTAGTTTAAACCCTCCCGAGTAGCACAAGCAAACCTGCCTGCCAGGATATCGGTTCCCCTCCAGTTCAAATGCAACCCGTTCCTCTTGTACAGGTCACTTTTGCCAAGAAGAGACCCTAATGAGCTAAAAATCTAAATCCCTGCCTCCTGCACCACCCCCCTCAGCCATGCATTCTCCTTTCCTATCTTTCTGTTCTTACCCTCACTAGCACGTGGCACCAGGAGCATCCTGAGTTTACTAACCTTGAGGTTCTGCTTTTGGACATTTTGCCTAACTCACTATTCACTCTGCAGGACTTCCCTTTTCCAACCTATGGCATTTGTGCCAACATACAAGATGCCAAACTGAGACATCCTGGACCCAGGCACGATCCTGGAGTCTTGTTTGCTGCCACAGTCTGTCCCACAAACTAATGAGTCTCCAATCACTAATGCTCTCCCTGACTTCACCTTTGCGTAATGTGCCTCAGATCTGACTGCTGCTGCTGCTGCTGCTGCTGCTCTCTCTTGCCACGTCACTCCCCCATGCCCCCTGCAGTATCCAAAGAGGCATTCCTGTTGTTGTGGGGAATAGCCAGGGATTCCAGCACTGACTGGCTATTCCATTTCTTGGTGGTCACCCATCTACTTTCTTGCAGTACCCTTGTTGTGATCACCTCACAATAACTATGGCATCCTCAATCTCCCAAATGATCCTGAGGTTGACAAGCTGCTGCTCCTGTTCACTAATGCGGTCTGTAAGGAGTTGCAGCCGGACGCACCACCCCGCAGGTGCACTCGGGGACACTGGAAGTCTCCCTGGCTTCCCACATCCTGTAGATTCGATTAGATTAGATTCAACTTTATTGGCATTGCACATAGTACAAGTACAGTACAATGAAACGCAGTTTTGCATCTAACCAGGGTTCAAAGTCGTAAAGTGCTGATTAAGACAATATATACAAATGAGGATATATTGGTGTATGTACATAGGCATGTACATATGAGGCCTTCACACAACAGCTGTATTTATACTGAGATTAGATTACACACAAGTGGACTCTATTAGCTAATTAGGTGACTTCTGTAGGCAGTTGGTTGCACTGGATTTTATTTAGGGGTATCAGAGTAGAGGGGGCTGAATACTTTTGTACGCCACACTTTTCAGTTTTTTATTTGTATTTGTATGATTCCCTTCGACTTCTGTGTGTTGAGGACCAGGTTGTTGTTGGTACACCAAGCGGGTAGGTGCAGCATACCATTGCCCTAACTGCCATCTCTATTGTTCTAGTCAAAGGAAAATATATGAAAGAAAGAAAAACACAGACCGTACCTTATCCTGCCATCGCCCTCTATGCCAAAGACTCAACCTAGAGACTTGCGTTTACCTTCCACAAGGCATGTGCGCCTCCACATGGCCTTGCCCAAAACGACAACTCCGCTAGTGTTTACATTCCTCTTCTACACCCAGACGGAGCAGTCACTTCAAGATGCTAAGTGCTTTCAGCTTCTTCAATTGAAACTTACCTCCCCTCATTAAGTGGAAATGCTGAAGAGGAAATGGTTAAGAGCATCATTCACTTTCAAGGATCTAGTCACTCCTAGATCCCTCTGTTACACAATGCTCCCCAAAGCCCTGCCAATCACTTGGAAGGTCCTGCCCTGATTTGACTTCCCAAAGTATAACACCTTGCTTTATCTGTATTAAACTCCGTTCACCATTCCTCAGCCCACCTGTTCAACTGATCAAGATACTGCTGCCATTTTTGATAACCATTGTTGCTATGTATGATGCCACCCACTTTTATGTCATCTGTAAACTTACTAATCGTGCCTTGTACATTCTCATCCAAATTGTTGATATAAACCTACAGCAATGCCCCCTGCACTGCTCCCTGAGGCACACCACTTGACATAGGCCTCCAGTCTGAAAAACAACCACCCACCATTACTCAGTTTCCTTGTGTTGTGTTGCATCACAGCTTGGTTTGGGAACAGCTTTGTGTAAGACTGCACGAAATTTAAGAGAGCAGTGGATGTAGCCCAGTCCATCAGAAAGACTAGGCTCCCCGCCATTAACTCTATCTACACTTCACGCTGCCTTGGAAAATCAGCCAACATAATCAAAAACTTGTCCCACCCTGGCCATTCCTTCTTTATCCCACTCCCATCAGGCAGAAAACACTGAAGCATGAAAATAGATACCTCCAGACTCAGGAACAGCTTCTTACCTTTTGCTATCAATCTTCTGAAGATTGACCTTCCATAACTTTCGGGTGCTGTCCAATTCACCTCCCTACGGTTGCAGATGTTGGACTTTGGAACTGGTGTGATTCAGTGCTGCAAACTATACTCTGCACGGCATTTCCCTTTGATCTACCTGTTGTACGTTTGACTTGATTGTATTTATATATAGTATGATCTGATTTGATTATATAGCATTAAAAATAAAGCTTTTCACTGTCCCACGGTACACTTGATAATAATAAACCTAATCTTACAAATGGGACTGGCTTAGATGGGGCATCTTAGTGGGGCATCACACGTATGGGATGGGCTGACGGGCCACTTGTTTGTCTCTAAATTCTCTATTACTGCAACCCTATTCCTCTTGCACATCTTGCTACAAATCTGCTCCTTGATCGCCCACAAGCTGATGTGAGGCCTGCAGTATAATCCCAGCAAAGTGATCGTAGCTCCTTTAATCATATAGTCTGTCTGTATAGCTTCATTTGAAGAGCCTTCTGGGACATCCTCCCACATTCCTGCATTGATGGACTCCTTCATCAATAATGCAATGCTCCCTCCTCTTCTGCATCTCCCATCACACCCAATGTTTCTCCAACTGGGAGTGTTGTTGCCATTCATGCCCTTTCTTCAACCATGTGATTGCAACACATCGTATTTCCATTTGCTCCAGTTCATGTGCAGACTCTTTGCTTTGAAATAAATATTATTTAGTCTTCCAATGTTCCCTTGTGCTTTATTTGCACACGTCAGCTCTACCTGCTGGGACGACCTGGTTTATCTTCTGCAGCTGATTGAACCTCACCTCCATTAACCCCTCCTGCATTCGCGTTACCAATAATTCTAATTCATTTTTTCATGCCGTTTAATAATTTTATCACGTTAAAACTGTCATTAAATTACAACAAATTCTAATGCAACTATTTCCACAGTACATCATTAGTGACTTCTGTGTGTATAATTTCTAAAACCTTTTTTCAGACGCTAAAGCCCAAAGATTAAAGCTAGCACCGTTGTTATGATTTTCTAAATCCACAGTTCTCTCTAAAATAATGAGATGAAACAAGTGCACAGTGTAACTGCAGCCTGTAGGTTGCTATGCAACACAAAAGAGAAGGTGACGCCCAGCCATGAATCTAGTTCCAATAATTTGAGACCCATATTTGTAACATGTCGCCACTCATCAGATGCAGAGAAATATTTTAACATTTCCAGCAATGGGACAAGCAGGCAGTGATCATACGATGCAAATAACAACATAGAAGTTGCTGTGTTTTAAGGTACTGTTGCCTAGAAACCAGATGACATGTTTCCGATCTGCAGCACTATGCGATCCAGTTCGGCTGTTTTCCTTGCGCAGATCACAGAATCACTGTTATTCTAGATTTGTGAGGTTCTTGTGGCATAGACACCATGCAGTACACTTGGACAGACAAGTCGATGTTGCCAGTCATGGAATGACTGTTGACAGCTGAAGTTGGGTTTCATACACCATACTAGTATGCAAGGACAGCTTGAAATTACGATGGAGGAGATGTTGGGACACTTGAAAAGCATTAAAGTGGAGAAATCCCCAGGACCTGATGGGATCTATCCCAGTTTATTGAGTAGTAAGAGAAGAGAGCTTTGACAAAGATCTTTGCGTCTTCTCTAGCCACAGGCGAGGACCCAGAGAACTGAAAAGTAGGTAATGTTGTTCCTTTATTTAAGAAGGGAATCTAGGGAATTTTCATCTGGTGAGCCTCATGCCAGTGGTAGGGAAGCTATGGAAAGGATTCATCACAATAGGATTTACCTCCCATTTGGAAGAGAATGGAAAAGAGAATGAATTAATTAGGTACAGTCAGCGTGGCTTTGAACATGGAAGGTCTTATCTTACCAACTTCATTGAGTTTTTTAAGGTGATGAGGATGGAAGGGTGGATGTTGTCTACATGGATTTTTGTAAGGCATTTGATAAGGTCCCTCAGGATATCCAGAAGATTGACATGCATGCGATTAACAGTGGCTTGGCTGTATGGATTCAGAACTGACTTACTGATAGAAGACAGAGGGATGTGGTGGAAGGACAATGTTCAGGCTGGAGGTCTGTGTCCAGTGGACTTCCACAGGGATCTGTACTGGGACTTATGTAGTTGTGATTTATATAAATGACGGATGTAAATGTAGATTTACATTTGGTTAGTCAGTTTGCAGATGGCACCAAAATTGCTGGCGTAGTGGACTCCAGAAGGATATCAAAGGCGGGATATAGATCAGCTACAGAAATGGGCGGAGAAATAATAGATGTAGTTTAATCAAAGCAAGTGCGTGGCGTCATTTGAACGGTCAAATGTAAGGGGGAAACTATACAATTAAAAGCATGACCTTTAACAGCATCTTGGCGTCCAAGTCCATAAATCCCTGAAAGTGGCAACTTAAGTAGATAGAGTGGCAAAGAAGGCATATGGTATGCTTGCTTTCATAGGTTGCGGCAAGAATTAGGGAGTCATGATGTAGCTTTATTGGTTGGATACATTTGGAGTAATACATGCATTTCTGGTAACTCCATTACAGGAACGATGAGAAGCGTTGGAAAGGGTGCAGAGAAGGTTTACTAGAATGATGCTGGGATTAGGTAGTTTTAGCTATTGGATGAACTGGGATTGTTTTCTCTGGAATGCCGTCGGTCGAGGAAACCTGATAAAAGTGTTTAAAATTATGGGAGTCATTTATAGGATAGTCAGAACCTTTTTCCCAGGATGGAAAAATCAAATGCTATAGGGCATAGCTTTGTGGGAGGGGCAAAGTTTAAAGGAGATGTGTGAGGCATGTTTTTTAACAGCGGGTAATGAATGCATGGAATGCACTACCATGCATTTAAGCATTTAAGAGAATTTTGGATATACATGTAGGATGCACAGTGAACGGAGAGATGTGAATTATGTGTAGGCAGATAAGAATTGGGATGGCATCATGATCGGCATAGACATTGTGTGGCCAATGGGCCTGTTCTCGCACTGTCCTAAACAGGCAGTCGCTCCTGGGCCTGAGGGGAAGGTGGGCCTTGTCAGTGGACCCGAGCCCCCATGGAAGCGAGAAAGTCAAGGTACAAGTATCTGGAGTTTAGTAGTGTCAGGTATCCAACATCGGACAAGGAATGGGCTGCTTTCCCTGAAAGAAAGCACATCCAGTTGCTGCACCATTTGCCTGTCTGTTGGGTGTGCAACTGAGTTGGGAAATCCTTTATTGAAGGCCCAGCCAGGCTTGGGATTTACAACTGATCCTTGACCTTCCTTTCCTTTAGGATTCTTTGAGGGAAGTCTCTGATGAAAGTGTCACCAACCTTTACGTTCAATGCAACATTGGTTCGTCATGGTCAACGATTGAATGTAAAGCTTTGTATCTACAAATCAGCTGGTGTACATACAGGTGAAGAGCAACAACCTTGGCATCTGTACCAAATATAAGGTTATGCCCGCAACCCTGTTGAGAGTCCAAAGACTAAACCAACAAAAGGAACTGTCTAGTCTATCTTGGAAACCAAGGGCAACTTTTCATTGAGGGTTTACTTGCAGTGATTTCACTCCTTGACCTAGATGGACAGTTGACTGGGAATCTCATGACAAACTTTATGGAATACAGTGACCTACCCATCCAATTTCCCCAACCTTCTGCTGTAGATGCAGCCAATTATCAAGACATCAGAGCGTGTCTTTATCTCCAGGATGCAATTTCTGTACGCATCTCCTGTTCCAACAAATCCCTGTGGATAGTTGATGCCCGTGGGAAGACCCTGCACCCACTCCTGTTCCCTCAGCAGGACCCTGAAGCAAAGGGCACGAGAAAATCCACTAACATGGATAATTAGAGAATGTGAGAGGGGTCCCTGTGCCAAATTGACTCACACACAGAAAGCTGTCATCCCTCCTACACCAGGATTGTTAAAATGGTCTGCCAAGGTCCATGCATATGCATTGAATGAAACAGTCACCTCCATACACAATAAATAAAAGATATGGGTGACCCGGACAATGCTCATTGTACTCTGTAGTGTTGGAGCTTTCTAAACTCTCTCTTTTCTGAAGATTTCAATGAAGGCTGAAGTGCTTTGCAGAAGAGTTCAATTAACATAATTTATGGACAAGTAATGTTGGAAGGAAAGCACAATCTATACAATGATATCAATAAATCACCCTTTTAATTTCCATCAGTGAGAGCCTTCCAAACTGCTAATGTCCAGCACCTACATTACTGCAGCAAAGAAGATGGATTATGTATAAGCAGTTGTTGATTTACAGGGGCTAGCAGATGCCAAAGAACAAAGAACAGTACAGCACAAGAATAGGCCCTTCAGCCCACAGTGTTTGTGCCGAACACAATGCCAAGATCATCACTGATCTACCTACACATAACCCATATCCCTCCATTCCCTATCCCAAAGTATTTTAAATGCCTACAACCACACTCCTGGCAGACACATTTTCCAACACATGGTTCAATTGGGTCTCTTCTTGAGCTGAACTGCCCACATATTGTTTTAGGAAACCCTTATGGATACATCCAACAAATTCTGCCCTGTCAAAGCCTTTTGCACTGTGCAAGTTGGGGAATTAAAGTTATCCACTAACTAAGACAACCCTGTTTGCTTTGGCATCTTTTGTTAATCTATCTACATATCTGTTCCTCTATGTCCAGCAGGCTATTGGGAGTGGGGGGGTCTACAGTATTATCCCAATAGAGTGATTCTTATTTTTGAGCTGGACAAACTTTCTAGTTTTCTCAGAATGCCACCATGATATTCTCCCTGATTAGTGGAGCAACTCTTTTACCTCTTTTATGTCCCTCTCTATCATGTCCCAAACATTAAATCCCTGTAACATTGAACAGCCAGTCCAAACAAGTCACAGCAATGGCCATTACATAATCGAGCCAAGCACTCGTCCGGGATCTCCACAAGTATCAATATACACTTGCCTGGATCTCCTACAAGTGCACACATACACAGGCCTGGATCTACACGCATATGCAGGTCCAGTAATCTACGAGTACAGGTATTCACAGACCTTGTCCTCCACAACTAATGGTATGCACAAGCCTGGGTATTCACGCAGTGCACATTTGGGATATTTGTCTGTGAGCAGAACTCTCAGGCATGAGCTTTTCTTTGTCTCTGCTAAGATACCAAAATAGACTGCCGAGTTCTGGAGCATTTGCTGAAGCTGACCCCAATCAGTCGATTCAGTAGAAGAAAATCTGGATTACCTCAGTGGGTCAGACAGCATCTCTGGAGAAAAGTAATAGGTGACGTTTCAGGTTGAGACCCTCCAGGGTACGGGTAAGGGGATAAATGCATGCAAATCCAAGTGGGGGACAGGGGAAGAGGAGAGGAGGAATGGGTGCCTGGTTTGAAGGTTTGTTACCTAAAAGTGGAGAATTAGATGCTCATACAATGTTGGTGTAAACTACCCAAGCAGAATATGGGTGCTGTTTGTCCAGATTGCTTGTGGTCACACTCTGGCAATGGAGGAGGCTCAGGACAGAAAGATCAGTATTGGAATGGGAAGGGGCGTTGAAATGGTTAGGAACCAGGAAATCCAGTGGACCAAGTGCAAGTGTTTTGCGAAATGTTCGCTAGTCGATCTCGTCGATGAAAAGGAGACATCAGGAACACTGAATGCAGTAGATAAGGTTACAGGTGCACATGGACCTCTGTCACACTTGGAAAGACTGCTGAGGATGGATGCAAGGGAGAAGGTATAGGGATAGATGTCCTGGATAGATGTTAGGAAGGAAGTATAGGGATAAGTGTACTGGATGAATGTGAATGAGGAGGTATAGGAACAGGTGTCGACAGCAGTCTTTCCAGGTGAGACAGGGGTTCATGTGCACCTCCTCTAACCTCATCTACTGCATTCGGGGTTCCTCATGTGGCCTCCTTTACATCAGTGAGGCTAAGCGAGGTCCAGGCAACCTTTTCGCCGGACACTTGCACTCGATTCACCAAAGTCTGCTGGAACTCCTGGTCGCTAACCATTGTAACTCTCCTTCCCATTGCCACACTGACTTTGTGTCCTAGGCCTCCTCCACTGCTGGAGTGAGGCCACGTGAAAAACTGGAGGAACATCTGCTCATATTATGTTTGGGTAATTTATAACCTAACAGTATAAATATTGAATTCTTTAATTTTAGGTAACTAACCTACAAACGACACCCCCTCCCCTCACACTTCCCTGCCCCATTTTTTTCACCTTTCTTCCCAGTACCCCATCTGGATTTTCATCAATTTCCCCACTTTACCCTACCCCTGTCCCCTTCCACCTATATTCCCTCCTCTGGCTTCACCATTCACACCTCTACTTTCCCTTTCATACTTTTTGTCTTTTTATCTCTGGGCTTTGTCCAACCATCTGCCTATCAAAACCCCCTTCACCTTTATCCACCTATCACCTGCCTGACTTCATCCTGCGCCCACCTCTTTTCCAGCTTTCTCCGCACCCTACCACAATCAGTCTGAAGAACGGTTCTGACCCGAAATGAAACCCATTCATGTTCTCCAGAGATACTGCCTGACCCGCTGCATTGCACCAACATTGTGTGTCTTTTTTTAAAATCTGTGTCTGTTGATCTTAGACACCTCTTAGGTGGGGAAAATGATCCTACTATCTACAATTGTGTATACCCCTCCCAGGTCTCTCTTGGCCATCTAAGGAAAACAAATGTAGTCTATCTAGTCTCTCCTCAGAACTGCACTCTCTCCAGTGCAATCATGTTCTTCCAGTATTGTCCTGCAGCAGTGCCCTGATCGATGTTTTATAAAATCTTACCCTAATCTCCCAGTTCCTGGATTTTTTGCCCCCACCCCCTCTAATGGTCTGTATAACATCATCACCACCTTATCCGAGCTACCAGCTTTGGGAATCTTTGAACTTGTACATCAAGTCCCTCTGTTCCCTCTATACTCCTTAAGGCCCTACCACTTATCATGTGGGTTTGAGAGAATTTAAGTGAATGTTGACATAGAAAAATACTTGAGAACCAGTCAATGTTTTGTTTTAATAACAACCACAGTCTTTGTTATTATTGGATTTAATTTCTTAAATTGTAATGAGATTTGAAGACTTGAGCCCCGGGCAGTTGATTTTAAATATTGACCACCAAGCTATTGAACGTCCGTATTATCCACATCTTTTATTGCTACTTCCCATTACATCTTGGTGTTAGTGCGCTGCAATTTGGCAGAACATCTCCAGTGTGGGTGAATGTTTTTTGAACATATTGAAGGTTTTATTCAGAGTATGTTCCAATCAGTTCATTATTACTATTTACATCTATTCTGGGATAGGAACCAACACTCCTTTTGCTCTTCCACATTGCCCAAGCAATGAAAGTAATGAGTAATTATCACTCTCATCTTTTAAATCTCCCATTGCCATTAATATACAACTATGTGGCTGTTTTTTTTGTGGAATAACATTCAATAGTTATACAATAATATACAATCATATATCTCAGGATTGATTTTGTCTGATAACTGCCCACTTCTGAACTGATTACATTAATTCCGCCTACAACCCTATTTGTACATCAGATGCGGATTTTTCACTGTTAGTTTAATCAGAAACATTGAAAATCCCAAAATGGACCCTCAAGCCATCTGGATTTATATCACACAGTAATGTATTATTATATCAGCAGAAGTGCCTCAGCGGAACAAAACTAGGCGCAGAATTGATGAATTTCTCACTTTGCAAGACTTCAGGGAAGAAGGGGTTAACTGGAATATTTTTTGAGAGGTGAAGTACGATTAAATTGGTCAGTAGTCAAGGAAAAGGAGTTGCTACTTTGAGATGTGTGGAACTGAGAAGATGGTGTTGGACAGCTTCAGTCGTTCTGCAGGTGTAAGGTTCCTGAAATCGCATGACAGAAGCAGTGCAGAGAGTCATAGAGCAACTCATCCATGCTGACCAAGATTTCCCCGTCTCAACTAATCCCATTTGCCCATATTGCCCGCATATCCCTCTAAACCTTTCCTGTCCATGTACCTGTCCAAGTGACTTTTAAATGCCGTTACAATACCTTCCACAACTACCTCCGCTGGCAGCTTGTTCTGTATACCCACCACTCTTTGAATGAAAACGTTGTCCCCTCAGGTTTAGATTAAATCTAGTCTCCCTTAAACAAATGCCCTCTTGTTTTGCTCACCCCTGAGAATCCACTCTATTTATTTCCCTCTTGATTTTAAACACCTCCAGATGATCACCCCTTAGCCTCCTGTGCTCCGAGGAATAAAGTACCAGCCTGCCCAACCTCGTCCTATAGCCCAGGCCCTCAACTCCTGGTAACATCCTTGTAAATCTCCTCTGCACTCTTTCCAGCTTAATGACATCCTTTCTATAGCAGGGTGACCCAAACTGAACACAATGCTCCAAATATGGCCTCACTAATGTCTTGTACAACTGTAATATAACAATCAAGCTTTTATATTTAATACCCTGTCTGATGAAAGCCAGTGTGCTGAAAGCCTTCTTAACTATGCTATCTACGCATGACACTACTATCAATGAACTATGTACCCATAATTTAGATCCCTCTGCTCTGCAACACTCTCCAGAACCCTACCATTCCAGAGCAATGGACCTATCACTTGGGTGTAGGGATTTTAGTAGGGGTGGGGGTGGAGTGAAAAGGTGTAGTAGAGGGAAGGGAAACTGATTAGGGGGATAGATACTATTCTCTGCAGGCATAAGTGTAAGTTCAAAGGCTTTGTCACCTAACTGGTGCTGATGTTGAGGACCCCACCTCAGTTTTGTAGAGGAACTTGGAAAAGATCCAGCTAACAAAAAACATAGGAACCGGCAACATTGTTTGGACAAAGGAGAAGGTTCCGCTTGGAGAGTATGAGGAACTGAACCACCAAGACAATAGTAGCACAATTACTACATTGGCATGTATGCACTGGCATAAGGTTAAACACATCAGAAGGATGAAGGGTGTGTAATTCATAAAGCACCAGTAGTGAGACAAAAGGGAGCTGTTCTGCTGTTACAGGCTTGACGTGAACCATGGACTTGTACGCTTTTGAATCAAACTTAAACTAAGTAGTGAATGGAAGGAAAGGGAACGCCTAATGATAACCAGAGTGTGCTGGGAAGGGGAGGACATATAACGGTGGAGTTGCAAAAGATAAATGTTCAGAGGGAATAATGATAATACAATCAAACTAAAGGCAGAACAAATTAGATAATGGCCTAAGAGGCAATAACAGTAGTGATCTAGAATCCATTACTGAGTTGTGATTTCACAATCAATCCAAAACGAAAGTTCTCATGATAAAAGGAAAGCTGGCTAATGTGTGATAGAAAACTAGATGAAAGTTCATGACAGTAGCTAAAAAATAGCAGACATTAAACATCATTTCATAATGATGACAAAGATACACACATAGAGAAATAAAGGAATTAGATCCACCCTAAAGAGGAAGGAACTGCTGATGCTGCTTTATACCGAGTAGAGTGATTGCATCTTTCTTATTTTCACCTCTACCCATATTGCCGCAGTGAATTAACCCTCCATTATGTCATCACTGAGTAGCACCGTTATATCTCTCTAATTAGTAAACCAACTCTTCCACATTATTTACCTCCCACTTTATCACTTCTAAAGTATTGAAACGCTGTTTGGTGCCAGACAGTGCAGTGCAGACTTGCCAGTGCAAGTCCCTCTAGCACCGAGTCTCTGTAATGGCCATAACATCATTGTTCCAAGTACTGATCCATCTGCTTTACCCATGATCACTCTTGCATTCAAATAACACACTTCAGCCCATCAGTTTCTCCATATTCCTTAACACTCACTCTCTGTCCTTCCTTTGAGACTTACTGCTCCTAATCTCTACCTTCCCATTCGTTCTACCATTTAAAGTTCCCACCCCCTTGCCACTCTAATTTAAACCCTCCTGAGTGGCACCGGCAAACCTCCATGCAAGTATTTTGACCTTCCTCCAGTTCAGGTGCAACCCATCCCCCTTGTACAGATCACCTCTGTCCTAGAAGAGTCCAAATGGTCCAAAATGTTGAATTCCTGCCCCTAGCGCCATCTTCTGAACTACAGCATTCATCTGACCTATCATCCTATTCCCACCCTCACTAGCATGTGGCACCGGGAGGAATCTGCAGATTACTACCCATGGGGTCCTGCTTTTTAATCTTTTGCCTAACTCCCTATATTGACTTTACAAGACATCATCCCTTTTCCTGCCTATGTCATTTGTGCCAATGTGCACAATGACTTCTCACTGCTCAGCCGAGAGAAAGATTCAAGATAGTGCTCAATGTCTCCTTGGAGAAGGGAACATTCTCTTGAGAATGTTCAGCAGCTGCCCAGAGGTATCCTGTACCCTGGCACCAGGAGCCAACACATCATCTCACTTGCGGCCACAAGGAGGTTCCCTTCTCCAAGGAGACATTGAGCACTATCTTGAATCTTTCTCTCTGCAATATCCCAGCATAGAGCCTGGAAGAATGAGTATGAGGGGTTCTGTGTCGGACATGAGTATAATGTCTGATGCAGGTGGTTGAGAGTAACGGGGACCTCACTGAATCACATACCTGCCCAATGGATTTATGGATTCCTTAGAGACAGCATTGGTGATATCTTTCTAGTGCCTTGTGCTGAATGCTGTAGGCAGCACCGGTTCAGAAACACATAGGATGCAATGATTACCGCAGTGGATGTTGTGAGGTTCGGGCCATGTCTGAGGTCTTGATCTTCGAACATTTTTCCCTCCGCCTGATGCACTGAAGACAGGAGAATGGGGTGAAGAGGAAAAAAAAAAATCAGCCATGGTTGAATGGTGGAGCGGACTCGATGGGCCGAACGGCCTAATTCTGCTTTTAGGTCTTATGGTCTGAGTCAGTGGTGATTCCCACCATGGATGCCTGCCTTCACGGAGATGAGACGCCCAGATACAGGAAGGGTCCTGCCATCGGTTCCAGTTTGGGGTCACTTGGTCTACAAGGGCACAAGCCAACCACCTTCTTTCAAGGAGAATTCCTAACCATAGACACGTGAACATAAGGTGATGCAAAGGGATGGAGTTGGGTTAAAATTAGATTGTTATGGATGGAGGATCGGCGGGAGGCCAGGAGCAATCCACAGGTGACCCCCTAAGTGACAGCCCCTCAATCTGGCACATTTGTTCTATTGTCAAGTATAAAATGGTAACGACGATTAAAACCGATGCTGGAGTTCACGTGATTAATATGAACCACTGAAATATCGATCTGATTTGATATCGTTGTGTTTGCAGGTTCCACGTTAACTTTTGAAAATGAAAAGCGGGTGCTGGAGAAGAGACGGCGCGGGAAACACTCAGGCGCCCGGACAGCGAACATAGAGGAGGCGGAGGGTCAGCGACATTAAACTCAGCTCGCCCTGTCCTGGTTACGGTGCAGTTTTGTACAGCGATGGAGAAGGAAGATGTGCCACGCCGGGACCTGGCCAACTCTCCGGCCGTGATACCTGTCTACCCACCAACCTCCCCCCTCCATCGCCCCCTGACATGCTCTCTCCTCCTTCCGACCCTAACATGTGACAAATAAATGTATCTTGTATCTTGTATCCCCGCCCCCGGGCCCGGACCCCCCTTCCCCCTGGCCACCCCTGACGCTAGTAACCACCCCACCCTCCCCTCTGTCGGGCCACCCCCGACCCTTTCACTCCCCTCCCCGGCCCTATCCCCACCGCCCCGGTTCCCAACACCCCCCCACCCTCTCCTCAAACCCCACCCAGCCCGCTACCCCCACACCCGTCCACCCCCCGGCCTCTGCCAGCCCGCTGGCCGTGGGCGAGGCGGCGATGGGCGGAGTGAGTGAGAGGCTGTGCTCGCTGTCAGTGGCGGGGAGGGAGGAGCGAGCTGACGCGGAGAGAAGGCGCAGCCCGACAGCTGCACTCCGCCGGCCGGCAGCCGGTCTGTGCCCAGGCTCCTTCCTGGTGGGATGGCGGACCCGGCGCTGGCGATGGACGGCGAGGAGACGACGGTGCGCTTCGCCCGCAAGGGCGCCCTGCGGCAGAAGAACGTGCACGAAGTGAAGGACCACAAGTTCACCGCCCGCTTCTTCAAGCAGCCCACCTTCTGCAGCCACTGCACCGACTTCATCTGGTGAGCCCGGACCTCTCCTCTCCTCCCTCCCTCCCTCCCTCCCTCCCCGCCAGCGATCCCGCATCTCTAACGCTCTTCCTCCCTTCTGTCTCCGCAGGGGCTTCGGCAAGCAGGGATTCCAGTGTCAAGGTGGGCATTCCCGCGGGCCGTGTGTCCAGCAGACAGACCGGGCCAGGCCAAACCCGGCAGCGCACCTACACCTACACCTGCACCTGCACCTGCACTCCCCCCCCCCAATGCCCTAATTCCCCCAAAACCCCCAATCCCCCAAACCCCAATCCCCCAAACCCCAATCCCCCCAATGTCCCCAACCCTCCAATGCCCCAACCCCCCAATGCCCCAACCCCCCAATCCCCCAACCCCCAATGCCCCAATTGCCCCAACCCGCCAATGCCCCAACCCCCCAATGCCCCAACCCCCCCAAGTTCCCCCCCCCCCAAGCCCCAGACCCCCTCACAGCGGAACAGCAGGAAGCCGCTATACGCTTTGTGATTGCAGCGCGGTTAATGCACAATAGATTAGCTGGCATCGTGTTCCGTGATACAGGTGGCGCTTCTCGCTCACCATAACTCCCGTGATCAAAGCCCGATCAACACCGCTGCTCCCGGCGCTTTCGGTTCGCCTTCTGATGCTAATCCGTTTTGCCGGCTCTCGGTGGAGTTTGCAAACTGCCCCTGACGCTCGCTTCTCCGGGGCCACCGTGAGAACTCGCCCCAAACCAGCGTCGGCTCAATTGTTTTACCTCATTTAAAAAAAAATGTAATTTCTAGTTTTATTCTTATTATCTACATATTTAACGATCCGCGACAAATCGCGTCCGTTTTCCATTTGAGCGATGTTTTTTTGCGAGGATCTTTAGCGGATTGTTATTTTTATGAACCCACACCCTTTCCTGTTTAAAACGGAAATTTAAAGCGCGTGTTTTGAAAAAAAAAACATGAAATCGTTTCCTATCTAACATCTAAAGGAAGGGTCTGTCACAGAGTCGCAACTGAAACGTTGGTTCAGTGTTCAGAGCGAAGCAAAGTGGCGGGAGCAGATGGCTGCTTTAAATCTAGTTTATTCTATCAGAGGCAAAGGGACATTCGGAGTAAGACCGGACCAGATTGCTGTTGCATTATAAACCACGCGTGTCGAAATAAACGCAGCTCTCTGGCGAGGGGATCGGGACCACGCCGGCAAGCGGTACTTGAGTAGCTATATTCAGGGGTGAAATTGGCAATGACCCCGAGATTGAATTGAGTTTAATGCTGTATTATCGCATGTGACAAGTCACAGTGAAATTCTTTGCTTGCATAGCCAAGGTATGCAAATAGTCGCCACGTATGGGGCTTTGGAGCCGTGCCTTCTCTCTTCGAGTCAGTCCGGTGTGTGATATCGGGCGTGGGTAAACGTAAACGGTTCCAACATTGTGTGCGAGGAGGTGTGAGACCTCCAGCACTGAGAGCCTCCGCCCAATGGCGGGGGCTCCCATTGTTTAGTTCACCTTTTTCTGACCTACAGGCAGAAACTAAAATCTGTAAAGCCTGTGGTCAGAACGATGAAACGGTGGACAGGCGAGGGCATTGAAAACCTGCAGTCCTGCTTTGACTGCACTGATTGGAATGTGTTCAGGGAAGCAACCACAAACCTCGATGACTATACAGACACGGTGACACCACATGTCAGCTTTTGTGAGGGCAGTTGTATTCCCACAAGGACCTGGATCTACTGTTCAACAATGACAAGCCCTGGTTTAAAGCAGAACTCAGACAGCTCTGCCAGTCTATAGATGAAGCCTACAGGAGTGGGGATGCAGACTTCTACAGGCAGGCCAAGTACAAGCTGAGAAGAGGAATCAGAGCTGCCAAGGAAAGGTACTCTGAGAAGTTGAGGAGCAAGTTCTCAGCTAATGGCTCTTCTACAGATTGGAAGGGCTGGCAAGAAATCACCAGCGACAAGAGGAAAATCCCCAGCTCCTTGGATAATCATAGAATGATAAACAGAAACTTAACCCTGGTACCTTCTCCCCCTCCTCCCCAACCAACACTTCACACCTACTCACAGCCTGACCTCCAATCTGCAAAGATTGGGCCCTTTCCCACCCATCCCTTTCCAATCACCACTTAACACCCGCTTACAGCCTGACTCCAGTCTGCAAAGACTGGGCTCGCGTCCACTACCCACCCCCTCCTTTCTGTCCAACATCAGTCTGGCCACTTCTCCATCACCAACAATCGAAATTGAGGAGGTGGAGAGGCTGTTCAGAAGCCAGAAAAGCCAGAAATCTCCAGGACCGGACAATGTTTCCCCCTTTACCCTCAAGCTCTGTGCCGAACAACTGGCACCAGTTTACACTGTCTACACCAGTCTACCCTGCAAACCTGCTCTGTCCCTGCCTGCTTCAAAGTCACTATTGTCCCTCTACCCAAAAAGACAAGGATTACTGCAACGACTCACCTCCACAGACTCCTCTGCCAAGCTTCTCAAGTTTACGGACGATGCAACCCTGATTGGACTGATCCAGGATGGGGAGGAATCTGCCGACAGACAGGAAGCGACACAGCTGGTGTCCTGGTGCCTTCGTAACAACCTGGAGCTCAATGTTCTTAGGACAGTGGAATTGATTGTAGACTTTAGGAGAGCTCCCCCTCCCCTCCCCCCACTCACCTTCAACAACAGCACAGTCACGTCTGTGGAATCTTTTAAGTTCCTGGGAACCATCATCTCCAAGGACCTGAAATGGGGGCCTACCATTGACTCCACAGTCAAAAAGGCCCACAGAGAATGTACTTCCTGCAGCAGCTGAGGAAACACAATCTCCCACAGGCAATGATGGTCCAATTCTATACGGCCATTGTAGAGTCTGTCCTCACCTTCTCCATCATGGTCTGGTTTGGCTCAGTCACCAAGCACGACATCCGGAGGCTGCAGCGAATCGTCTGATCAGCTGAGAAGGTTGTTGGCTGCAACCTTCCCCCCCCCACCCCCCATTGACAAACTGTACACTGCAAGGGCCAGGAAGCGAGCGGGTAAGATCATCTCTGACCCCTCTCACCCTGGCCACAAACTCTTTGAATTACTTCCCTCTGGAAGGCGACTGCGGACTGTCAAAGCGGCCACAGCCAGATATAAAAACAGCTTTTTTCCACGCGCAGTAGCTCTACTCAATAACCAAAAGTCTGTAGCCTCCTTTTGCTCTGGTATTTTATTTCATTCACATGTGTAAACTATAATGTTTTACTTACAAAATTCTTAAGGGGTTGGATAGGCTAGATGCAGGAAGATTGTTCCCGATGTTGGGGAGGTCCAGAACAAGGGGTCACAGTCTAAGGATAAGGGGGAATTCCTTTAGGACCGAGATGAGGAAAACATTCTTTACATAGAGAGTGGTGAGTCTCTGGAATTCTCTGCCACAGAAGATAGTTGAGGCCAGTTCATTGGCTATATTTAAGAGGGAGTTAGATGTGGCCCTTGTGGCTAAAGGGATCAGGGGGTATGGAGAGAAGGCAGGTACAGGATACTGAGTTGGATGATCAGCCATGATCATGTTGAATGGCGGTGCAAGCTCGAAAGGGCCGAATGGCCTACTCCTGCACCTATTTTCTATGTTTCTATGTTTCTAAACTGATCTCATCTGCCACTTAAATGATCCATATCCTTCTTATCCATGCACTTCCATGTGCCTAAAAGTCCTTTAAACGTCACTATCATATCTGCCTACACCACCACCTCTGGCAATATGTTCCAAGCTCCACCACTCCACCCATCTTCATTAAACTGTCCCCCTCTCACCTTTTGGCTATGCTCTTTCGTGTTGGATATTTCCACCTAGTAAAAAAGCATCTGACTGTCTACCCAATCATAATTTTATATACTTCTTTCAAGCCTCCCCTCAACCTCCGACATTCTGTATTAAACTGAGTGAATTAAGCAGAATAGTACCAGTTCTGCCTGCTCCCAAACGTAGCCATAAACCGATTTAAACATGCCATTCTTGTGGTACAAATTGTTTGCTTTGTTGGGCAGTGAAGCAGTGAAACAATACTGTCTGAGACAAAGCAACCTGCTCAATCGACACACAATCTGTGTAAATATTCAGTCTTCCTGCCACTGACACACCATCGCTGCAGTGTGTCATAGAGTTAGCGTCATAGAGTGATACAGTGTGGAAACAGGCCCTTCGGCCCAACCTGCCCACACCCACCAACATGTCCCAGCTACACTAATCACATCTGCCTGCGTTTGGTCCATATCCCTCCAAACTTGTCCTGTCCATGTACCTGTCTAACTGTTTCTTAAATGTTGGGATAGTCCCAGCCTCAACTACCTCCGCAGACAGCTTGTTCCATACATCCACCACCCTTTGTGTGATAAAGGTACCCCTCAGATTCCTATTAAATCATTTGCCCTTCACTTTGAACCTACGTCCTCTGGTCCTTGATTCCCCTACTCTGGGCAAGGGATTCTGTGCATCTACCCGATTTATTCCTCTCATGATTTTATAGACCTCTATAAGATCATCCCTCATCCTCATGCGCTCCAAGGAATAGAGACCCAGCCGACTCAACCTCTCCCTATAGCTCACACCCTCTAGTCCTGTCAACATCCTTGTGTGTACCAGCTATACAGTGCACTGCAGTCACTAACACAGGATACTCTGACAGCACCACCCAGACCTGAGAGATCTCCCACTAAGGCCAAGAACAGCAGATGCAGGGGACCGCCCCCAGATGCAGACTCCCCTCTTAAGAGTACAAGCATCCGGATTGGGGAATATGTCGCCAGTGCTTTATCATCATTCTAGCGGCTTGTACTCTAGAATTTAGAAGATTGAGGAGGGATCTTATAGAAACTTACAAAATTCTTAAGGGTCAGGCTAGATGCAGGAAGATTGTTCCCGATGTTTGGGAAGTCCAGAACAAGGGGTCACAGTTTAAGGATAGAGGGGAAGTCTTTTAGGACCGAGATGAGCAAAACATTTTTCAAACAGAGAGTGGCGAATCTATGGAATTCTCTGCCACAGAGGATAGTTGAGGCCAGTTCATTGGCTATATTTAAGAGGGAGTTAGATGTGGCCCTTGTGGCTAAAGGGATCGGAGAGAAGGCAGGTACAGGATACTGAGTTGGATGATCAGCCATGATCATATTGAATGGCGGTGCAGGTTCGGAGGGCCGAATGGCCTACTCCTGCACCTATTTTCTATGTTTCTATTATTAATGTTTAATGTTTTTTGTGCCATTCTTAATTGTTACTGTATGTCGTGTTGTTACTTGCGAGCGGAGCACAAAGGCAAATTCCTTGTATGTGCACATACTTGGCTAATAAACTTATTTATTCATTCGGTAGACAAAAGTGCTGGAAAAACTCAGCGGGTGCAGCTGCATCTGTGGAGCGAAGGAAATAGGCGTCTGAAGAAGGGTTTCGGCCTGAAACGTCGCCGATTTCCTTTGCTCCATAGATGCTGCTGCACCCGCTGAGTTTCTCCAGCACTTTTGTCTACCTTCGATTTTCCAGCATCTGCAGTTCCTTCTTAAACAATTATTCATTCATTCCTTGGGCGACCTAACGTCAAAACAACAGGAAACGTCAAAGTGCCTGGGTGATGCAGTAGTCAATGGCCCAGAAGAGACACACAGGGTGAGAGTTTTTAAACCGAGGTTGGCCGCGGAGGGGGTCCAGTTCAAGTGTAGTGAAGAGGAGTTGAGGTATCTTTAAAAGATAAGGGCGTTTTCAGAGAAAAATATCTTTGGGTGGATTTTTGTAGTAGAAAAGACAACGTCAGGTCACTTGAATTGTGAGCAACTCCGATACTAGGCTGAATACAGATACCGACTCCGCTGTGTACATTGAAATTGATGCTGGTATTGTGATGGACTTTCGGAGCGCCAGGAAACAAGTCCCCGCCAGCTAATTTGCAGTCAGTCAGTGAGATCTGACACGATGGCTTCCTGGCACCACTACATTCCTGCTGTCTAATGTTTGGGATTTCGGGGTCAGTACACTGGGGCCTGATTATTTATTCACGTAGAAGACTTGGAAGATGAGGGAAATTACACCGTCTCTTCTAAGATCGCTCCTGTTGTAGGTTTGCAAGCGCAGACCTCTCCATCTGCTCGGGTGTGTTCTGACTGAGTGAATAGTTTCCTGGTGTTCTGCTTGATTCACAGACTCAGTGTGAACAGATGGGGAGTGTCTTTGTTTATAAAATATTGACATTTTAATTCCTTTTTAAAACCCCAAAGTATAATGGAATGCATTGTAATTTGTATTCTCTGACTGCACAATTCAGGACATGTTCTGGGGATTCACGGAATGAGTTAATGTCGCATAATGAATTATGGGGTTGGGGACATGTGGAGCGATTCATCTCCGAGTAACAGTACAGGAAGGAACTGCAGATGCGAGTTTAAACCGAAGATGGACACAAAAAGCTGGAGTAACTCAGGGGGGTCAGGCAGCATCTCTGGAGAAAAGAATAGGTGACGTTTCGGGTCGAGACCCTTCTTCAGTAGGTCTGACAAGTCATAAAGTGTGCGTTATCCCCCCTCTCTGTTTAAAGTGGATTATGAATACCTGTTCGGCAAGTGACCAGGTATGCCCGGTTTTGATCTGCAGTACCAGTGGAATATCGGGACAGGAGCCGGCCCTTCACCCGTGAGATAATGTTTCACTGCCCAGTGAACAGTCCAGTGTCCAGTGATCTCTGTGCAATTGTTAACCGCATTTCCCACGCTAGGACCTGTTCGTGTTTTACTGCAGCTGTTGCCATTTTAAGGTCCTATGTGATAGGAACAGAATTAGGCCATTCGGCCCATCAGGTCTACTCCGCCATTCAATCATGACTGATCGATCTTTCCTCCCTAACCCCATTCTCCTGCCTTCTCCCCATAACCCCTGACACCCGTACGTAACCAGTGAGGAGTGCATCAGGCTCCACGGCCACATTTCTGATGCCAGCCGAAAGCGGCTGCCGCGGATGGGAAGGGGCAGCGAGTGAGGCCGTGGAACGATCACCAAGGTATTCTGAGACACACGCCGAGCCGAGGGGGGGAATTCACGCACACGGCGCCAGTGTCAACATGTTTCCCACACCGGGCCTGTGTGTGTGTCTTGTTGGCAGCAGTCCGGATTATTGCGGGGGGAGTTCATCCCTGCAGTTCTCTCAATGCTGCCACTTGAAGTATCCCCCCCCCCGCCACCCGTGGATCGAGGGAGAGTCTGGATTGAGGATGGATTGTATCCATGTAGTGTTTGGGAGCTGCCTCGTGAAACGCGCTGGGCAGCAGCAGACAAGTGGGACGGCGATCCCGCTTTATTCGCGCATGGTTTCGGACATGTCACACGGTGACTGATGGTATTAGCTGCACATCCTCCACCCGAAGACCATCGCCGAACAACTGATCCATCCGAGTGCTTTCACCCAGCACCCACGCGATTTACTCCGGCTTCACGGATCGGAGAGCACAGAAATAAACATTGCCGCAATCTCGGCATTATTCACTTGCTTTAATCAAACCCATTGGCACATCTTTCAAATATGAAGGAATAGTAAGTTACTTTGAGATGCAATGACTGATATGTACACAGCAGCCATTTTCACTTAGAAACGTTCGGCAGCGCAAATAGTCGAGATGTAAATGGCCACTGAATTGTGGAAATGGCTACTGTCTGGTGAAGGTACACAAAAGGCTGGAGAAACTCAGCGGGTGCAGCAGCATCCAGGGAGATAGGCGACGTTTCGGGCCGTCTGATGAAGGGTTTCGGCCCGAAATGTTGCCTGTCTCCCTCGCTCCCTAGATGCTGCTGCTCCCGCTGAGTTTCTCCAGCCTTTTGTGTATCCTCGATTCCCCAGCATCTGCAGTTCCTTCTTTAACACAATACTGCTTGGCGATGTAGATTGAGTAGCAGGTGCTATTTATTTTCACACGGATTTTCTGGGCACGAGACATGACTGTAGCTAGTACTGAGACTGTACTTTTCACCAGGGTATACAGAGGACAGCACTGTTAGCAATGATGTTCTCCCGCTGTTGTGCTGACCATCTGAGTCTAAACGGTGTCAAATAAACCTCTGATGTGGGCTTGTTTCCCAACCTTCCAATCTGCTGCAGTCTCATCTGAATGGACACAATAGATTTAACGTTGAAATCTCGTTTTTTGTTGTTACCAGGCTGACTGTACCGGAAAACAACCCCCCCCCCCCCCCCCTTAAATATGATCCCGAAGAATACGGGTGCATTGTTCATGTTCATCAATGGCGATAACAGTTTAGTTAAATATCGTTTTGTGTACTGAGGTACAGTGAAACGCTTTTGTTTGCGTACTATCCAGTTAAGAAAAGACGATATATGAATACAATCAAGTGGTCCACAGTGCTCAGATAAAGGTTAACGGTACGACATTTAGTACAAGATATAACATTGTAGTCGGATGAAGCCCGATTAAATATAGCTGGAAGGTCTCCAGTGAGGTAGTTGGGAGGTCAAGGCTGCACTCTAGTTGATGTGGGGACGGTTCAGTTGCCTGAGAGCTGGGACCAAACTGTCCCTTAATCTGGATCTATGCGTTTAAACTTCTGTACCCCTTGCCTGACGGGAGAGGGTGATCAGGGTGAGACTGGTCCTTAATTAAGCTGGAGGCCTTTCCCAGGCAGCATGAGGTGTAGTCAGTGAAAGCGAGGTTGGTTTGTGCCATGTTCGAGGCTAAGTCCACAACTCTGCAATTTCTGCGGCCTTCAAACTCGATAGAATGCTTTCCACGGCGCCTCCGTAGAGGTTTGTGAGGGTTGTTGGGGACATGCGGAATCCTCAGCCTTCCAAGGAAGTTGAGGTGTTGGTGTGCTCTCTGGGCTGTAGCTTCGATGTGGCTGGTCCAGGACAAATTGAGGAATAAATATACTTAGAACTTGAAGCTCGACCACTTTGGCACTGTCATTATATACTGGAGTGTGTGTATTGCTCCACTTCCTGAAGTCAATCATAGTTGCCTTTGTCTTGCTGATGTTGAGGGACAGGTTGTTGTCTTGACACTCAGTTGCAAGCTTCTCAATCTCCATCTCATCATTATTCGCTATCCGGCCCTCCACGGTGGTGTTGTCTCTGAACGTAGATTGAAATACACAGTCGTATGTGAATACGGAGTACAGAAAGGAGCTAAGAACACATCCTTGCGGGCACCAGCGTTGAGAAGAATCGTAGAGGATGCTTTGTTACTTATCATTGATTGTGGTCTGTTGGTCAGGAAGTCAGTTGCAGAGGGGAGAACTGACTCCAAGTTCCACGAGTTTAGAGATGAGCTTTGTTGGGATAATGGTGTTTAAAGCAGAGCTATAACTGATCACTAGGAGTCTGGCATTGATGTCTTTCTTATCGAGGTGTTTCGGGGATGAGTGTAGAGCCAGGGAGGTGGCGGTAGGAAAACTGAAGTGGATCACGGTTGCTTAGTAGGGTGGAGTTAATGTGTGCCATAAATAGCCTCTCGAAGCACTTCATGATGGTGGCTGTCAAGGCACTAAGTGATCATTAAGATCTTGCATTTCTTTGGTACTGGGATGATAGTGGTCTTCATGAAACAGGTGGGGATGTCAGAATGGAGTAGGGAGAGGTAAAAGGTATCTGTGAACACTCCCACATGTTAGTCCATGAAGTTCCTAATTACTTTGCCAGGGACTCCATCCAGGCCAGTTGCTTTCCATGGGGTCACCCTGAGGAAGCCTGCTCTTACATCTGCCGCAGCGACGGTGGGAATAAGCACACTCGAGTCAGTTGGGCCAGATGTAATCGGTTTGTTTGACTCCTGCTCAAAGCAAGCATAGAATGCATTAAATGTCCTGGGTTGAGCGGTTGGGTTTCAAGCTTATAACGGGAGATTGTTGCTGTTCAAAGGAGTTTTGCACAGGGAATACCTTTGCATTCCAGAGGGTTGTTATTAGATAGTTAACAAGCTGGGGCCTGGTATTGCTTGCAGTGTTTCACTCTGCTATTCAGGATAGAACGTCCCCGGGCCTGGGAAATGTGGCTTTCAGCTGTGGTGCACCAAGCTGCAAGCTGCAATTCTGAATTAGTGCAGGAGTACCTCTAGGGATGTGATGATGGTAGCACGAAAAGCTGTCAGATGGAATAAATGGCTTATTTTACCTCTTTCCACTTATAAGGTCTGCTGGCTCTTTGCAAAGTTGCAGTGTGTGAGTAGGTGCAGTAATGAGTATGACAGTGATAGGAAAATGGAGGAGAGGTTTTAACAGTTTCTACAGCAAAGCTCACGCCCAGGCCATCAGTGGGAATAGATAGTGAGAACCGAACAGGATCAGCAAAGCCGGGAGACTCATGGTGGATTAAGAAAGGGACAGGACAAGTCATTGGGAGCTGGTTTAAAAAGCAGACTGGATATAAATTGTATTTTAGTTCTTGTGGGTGCCCCTGTGTCTGTATCTGTTGTGGGGAATACGAGGAAGATTTTCTCTTGAATGTTAAATGTTACATTGTCTTTCTGGCTACCATTGACATTTTTATATGTCAAGTCTTTCTCAATCAATATTGGTTCATAATTATGCTTCAAATACTTGGGTTGTAATCTAAACTGCACAGCTGTGGTGTTATATCCGCAAAGGATGGAATTGTGTGGACTGTAACTGCCGTTTGCACTGCAGAATGTGATTGTTGGCTTAAAATTGAATTGACAGGTCTGTTATTTTTGTACCTTGTATATTTTGAACATTTTCTCGAGCCATCCTTCTGCCAGAAATGGTTGTCAGTTCACAGTTTGTTCCAGTGTGCGACATGCGTCACATGTGTTAAGAAATCACTTGAATTTTTTCTGGAATTCCACGCATGCTGTTAAATACCAAGGTCTTTAATTTATAACCAGAACCTTTAAAGAACAGAAATGTAGGCAGTTAGCAGATAGAGATAATAAAAGTAGCATAATAGTACTAAGGTATTTCAGTTTTTTAAATACTGACTGTGATTGCTTTATTGTCAAAAGATCAGAAGTGGGTGGACTTTTTGAGCTGTGTCCAGGAAAGTTTTTTGGTGCAGAATGTCAATGGACCATTGAGGGAAAGAACAGTACTGGACCTTGTTTATGACTGTATGAGGCTTTATAGTCACATGTACCTGAGGTACAGTGAAAAGCTTTGTTTTGCATTCAACCTAGGCACATGCTGGTGCCGACAAAGTTACAAAAGTGCCAAATAATCCTTTCTACTGCCTGCCATCGCACGTTACAGCAGCCCCCCCACCGCAACACCGGTCCCCCCATCGTCCTCGACAGCCCTTTGCCAGGTCCCCCCCCCCCATTGTCCACCAATTCGGAGTCCACCGAGGGCTGAGCCCTCCTCCGATGTTGGTCCTCAGAGGGTGAGTTTTGGTGTATGTAGCCGGAGACAGCTGAAGGTGGAGGGAACATCAGGCAGGGAGAACATTTTGTAGATTGTGACCATAACCACTTTGATATGTGTGCAGTTAAGGAAAAAGATTGTGATGGACCAGCAATAAAAATCTTAATATTGTGGGGAAGCTAATTTCATTAAAATAAGACAGCACCTGGCAGAGGCAGACTGGGAACACTTACTTGCAGGTAAATCTATTTCTGCTCAGAAGGAGGCATTCAAAGGATAAATAGTAAGACTGTAGTCTTAGAATAAATGGCTTATTTTACCTCTTTCCACTTATAAGGTCTGCTGGCTCTGCCAACATTTTCCTTTCAGAGTATGTTCAAGGTCAGGGCTAGCAAATATTGGGATCCTTGGATGATGAGGGATTTTGAGGGGTGGATAAAGAGAAAAAAAGAAG
The DNA here is from genome assembly GCA_035221665.1 of Okamejei kenojei. Classification (NCBI taxonomy): domain Eukaryota; kingdom Metazoa; phylum Chordata; class Chondrichthyes; order Rajiformes; family Rajidae; genus Okamejei; species Okamejei kenojei. The sequence goes on from CM069152.1 coordinate 22,774,939, forward strand.
CACATGACAGGTCATAAGGTCATGAAGAATAGGCCATTCGGCCCTTCAAGTCCACTCCACCATTCAATCATGGCTGCTCTATCTCTCCCTCCTAACCCCATTCTCCCGTCTTCTCCCCATAACCTCTAACACCTGTACTAATCAAGGTATAGGGAACTGAAGACAGGAGAGGCTGGTTGTGAGAGGTCATGAAGCATCACTGGCATACAGAATTAAAGTAAGTCGCAAAATATTCTATAAATGTGTTATGAGCAAAAGAGTAACCTTGGAAAGAGTAGGGCCCAATAGAGACAACAGGGGCAATCTGCATGAGGATCCAGAAGGTATCGGTGAGGTTCTACATAAATAATTTTCATCAATACTCATATGGGTTGCAATGTCGTTCACAGGAATGTTTCGTTTGTGACCACAAGCGGCTACTGTTGTGCCATCCACCATGGAGAAACCTCTGGGCTGGGGGTGGGGGAAGCTGGGGAGACAGGGCAAAGAGACAGGGAGACAAGGGCTTCCATCTCAATCACCAGGGCACGGCGAGGGAGTAAGAGAGTCCAGAAATCTGTCAGCACCGAGCAGGAGCTACCCAACCCATCAGCAGCCCCACTCAGTGTCGGCACCAGCTCACTCCGACCCATCCACACAGCTATTCTGCCCTCCACCTGATCCCCTCATTGACACAAGAGCGCCAAGCACAATAGCTGGCAATCCAAGTGAATGATGTGAGCTGCCCAGTGGAGCTGACCAAGCACAATTTGGTGCTGTGGATGTTGGTCTTTCTCAAGAGGACAGAGGTCACTGTTGTGTTGTGGTTCATAAGCTGGGTTTGAATCTGACATTTCAGCTCAGTCAGCTAGAGGCTGTGTTGGTGCACTGGAAGCACTGGTGTTTGCCTTCATGGAGATGTGGAAGCAGTCCATGTTTCTGTTTTGTGGAAATTTATCATCCGAGGATTGTGTTGTTGAACAGGGCAGGGTGACCATTGCTTTGTAGAGTGCATTTCGTTAATGAATTGATGATGACTTGTGGTGAAAGCGGTTGATAACAATAGATGATGTCCTCATTCTTTATCTTTCTATCACAGATGAGGACCTCACACATGTCTCCTCTGTAAGCAACAGTTCTACTCTTGCTCCCAATTCCACCAGTCATAACAGGGACAGAGTCCCCCTAGTTCTCACCTTTTACCCGATCAGCCGTCCATTCATCATCCAACATTTTTGTCACTTCCAACAGGTTCCCACCATTAACACATCTTCCCATCTCCACCCCTTTCTGCTTTCCACAGAGATCATTCCCTCCGCAACTCCCTGTCCATATACCTCCTCCCTCAATTGCTCCAGCATTTTATATATATCTTTGATAAAAAGAGATTGTTTTTATCTGTGACATTCACAACCTGCCTATTCTCCAAGGCAGTATTCACCCATCAAAGTAATGCTTAAGTGCAGCTTGAACATTCACATGCCGTTTCAAATGTTTATCCTCCTCCAATGATGCAATGCAAGTTCAAGGAGCGGCATCTCATCTTCTGCCTTAGTATGTTCATGCCCGCAGGATACAATGTTGAATTGAGCAATTTCAGGTTACTAGCAATTGAGCAATTTCAGGTTACTAGCCTTTTTATTTGTTATTGGATTTTTCATGTCAGTTTGTTCCTATGTTTCCTCTCCTGCCACTGACTGCTGGCTTTTGCAAATAGTTACCTTGACAATCTTGGTCTCCACCCAGTAACAGATATTATCGACTCTCTTCAATTCAGTTAACAGCATGGAGATTCAGGGAACTGCAGATGTTGGTATATAAAAAAAGATAAAGTGCTGTAGTAACTCAATGGGTCAGGCAGCAACTGTGGGCAACGTGGATAGGTGAGGTTTTGGATCAGGACTCTTCTTCAGACAAAACGTTACCTATCCATGTTTTTCAGAGATGCTGCCCGGCCTTCTGTGTTACTCTGGCACTTTGCACCATTTATCAGTTAACAACATGCCTGTTTTCTCTCTTTTCCAGTACTGACAAAAGAGTCCTTGGTCAGAATGTTTGCCCTGTCTCTTTCCCCACGGAGGTTGCTAGTGTCTTCAGTGTTTTTTGTCTTTGTTTTGAATTGCTTGTGGTCACTGTTGCAATGAGTCCTCATAAAACTTGTATTATCTTGCACAAATATATCAGCAACTATCACAATTGTATGGCAGTTTTATAGTACTTAATAAATGAGAACATCTGAAAGGAAAACTCTTTGATGTGCGGAGAGCTGGGTACAATGCAGTAAAATCAAGATCCCATTAGTGAACTGGACGCCCAGCTGAATGTAATGCTCTGTCCACATAGTTGTATGTGGTGTCATATAGGAACAGTGCTCTGGTTCCTGTACAGTGGCTTGCAAAAGTTTTCATACCCCTTGAACTTTTCTGTATTTTGTCACGTTACAACCACAAACGTAAATGTATTTTATTGGGATTTTATTATGATAGACCAACACAAAGTTGCACATAATTGTGAAGTGGAAGGAAAATGATACATGGTTTTCACATTTTTTTACAAATAAAAAACTGAAAATGTGGCGTGCAAAAGTATTCAGCCCCCTTTACTCTGATACCCCTAAATAAAATCCAGTGCAACCAATTGCCTTCAGAAGTCACCTAATTAGTAAATAGAGTCCACTTGTGTGTAATCTAATCTCAGTATAAATACAGCTGTTCTGTGAAGGCCTTAGAGGTTTGTTAGAGAACTAGTGAACAAACAGCATCATGAAGCCCAAGAAACACACCAGCAGGTCAGGGATAAAGCTGTGGAGAAGTTTAAAGCAGGGTTAGGTTATAAACAAATATCCCAAACTGTGAACATCTCACGGAGCACTGTTCAATCCATCATCCGAAAATGGAAAGAGTATGGCAAAACTGCAAACCTACCAAGACATGGCCGTCCACCTAAACTGAGAGGCCGGGCAAGGAGAGCATTGATCAGAGAAGCAGCCAAGAGGCCTATGGTAACTCTGGAGGAGCTGCAGAGATCCACAGCTCAGGTGGGAGAATCTGTCCACAGGACAACTATTAGTCATGCACTCCACAAATCAGGCCTTTATGGAAGAGTGGCAAGAAGAAAGCCATTGTTAAAACAAAGCCATAAGAAGTCCCGTTTGCAGTTTGCCACAAGCCATGTGGGGGACACAGCAAACATGTGGAGGAAGGTGCTCTGGTCTGATGAGACCAAAATTGAAGTTTTTGGCCAAATGCAAAACGCTATGTTTGGTGGAAAACTAACACTGCACATCACCCTGAACACACCATCCCCACTGTGAAACATGGTGGTGGCAGCATCATGCCGTGGGGATGCTTTTCTTCAGCAGGGACAGGGAAGCTGGTCAGAGTTGATAGGAAGATGGATGGAGCTAAATACAGGACAATCTTGGAAGAAAACCTATTAGAGTCTGCAAAAGACTCGAGACTGGGGTGGAGGTTCACCTTCCAGCAGGACAACGACCCGAAACATACAGCCAGAGCTACAATGGAATGGTTTAGATCAAAGCATCTTCATGTGTTAGAATGGCCCAGTCAAAGTCCAGACCTAAATCCAATTGAGAATCTCTGGCAAGACTTGAAAACTGCTGTTCACAGACGCTCTCCATCCAATCTGACTGAGCTTGAGCTATTTTGCAAAGAAGAATGGGCAAAAATTTCAGTCTATAGATGTGCAAAGCTGGTAGAGACATACCCTAAAAGACTTGCAGCTGTAATTGCAGTGAAAGGTGGTTCTACAAAGTATTGACTCAGGGGGGCTGAATACTTTTGCACGCCACACTTTTCAGTTTTTTATTTGTAATAAAATTTGGAAACCATGTATTATTTTCCTTCCACTTCACAATTATGCACCACTTTGTGTTGGTCTATCACATAAAATCCCAATAAAATAAATTTACGTTTGTGATTGTAATGTGACAAAATGTGGAAAAGTTCAAGGGGTATAAAAACTTTTACAAGCCACTGTATATATTCACTGCGGTCTTTGCTTTCCTAAGGCGGGTCTTTTCCAGCACTGCTGCTATGAACTAGCCAATGGGTCTTGGATATAAAGTCCTGATGGGACACAGAGAAAAATCCAAAATATGTACCAGCTCTCCAACTGGTAGAGCTTGCAGATATAGTGTAACTGGAAGTGAAGTACCATGTAATCCCTGCTTACATGGCTTGTGGCTTAATGGAGAATGATTCCCGAGTAAGAGAACTTCTGCATTTTCTGTTAACTGCTGGTTCTACATGAGTAGTAATTACTGAGCTGTGACGGTAGTCAGAGTAACTACAGATGTGGCATGTTCCACTTTAGTTTCGTTGAAGGAAAAAACAGCCAGTGAGTCAATTTTTAGTTAGTTGCTGATCTGGTGATTTTTTTTTTGTTGATCTGATGAATTTTGAAATCATATTGAAATTGTGATTGATCTCCCACTCTTTCTTTACAGTGGAGTGAGTTTGTGGTGTCACTGACACCTTTCTCTCTTTGAGCCATCATGAATTAAAGTTGTCGTTGGGTTCTTGTACTGTATTGTGGCAGCTAGCTCTCTTCTTGAGGTAATAATGCATGGTGTGTACAAGGTGGCGATATTTAACTCTGTGACCAAGTACTTTGTGATCTAACAGCCTTGACAATATGAAGGAATCTTGATTTCCTATATTGTCCCATTTCAGTTACAGTAGGGTAGGATGACCCGAGCCTTTACTAATTTGTTAGTTGTTGCATGCAGCCATTCTTTGACAGATGTAAGGGTTATCACTACCATAAGGTGCTAGATCACATGGTTAACTATGGCTGGATTGGATGCACCATCTTCCTCTCCATAGATAGTCAGCTAACACAATGACAAAGTCCCAATGAACCCCTGGAGCTGTCTGATAATCACCCTGTGGGTGCAGGTGCAAGAGGTAACTGGCCATGGCATGACCTAATGATGTCAGCAATATAACCACATCCCCATTTTGGCCATTGACATCTCATCGGGTGTCTGATTCTATAAATATCACAACGGGGAATGGGGCCGTTGTCCACAGTACCCTGTGCTACTCCACTGGGAGTGGGGCCATTGGGACCAGAGTAGGGGAATCGAGAACCAGAGGATATAGGTTTAAGGTGAGGTGGGGAAAGATTTAATAGGAATCTGAGGGATAACCTTTTCACACAAAGGGTGGTAGGCGTATGGAACGAGCTGCCGATGGAGGTAGTTGAGGCAGGTACTATCGCAACATTTAAGAAGCATTTGGACAGGGATAGGACAGGTTTAGAGGGATATGGGCCAAATGCAGGTAGTGTAGATGGGACATGTTGTGTGGTCACGTTAGGCCTAAGGGGCGGTTTCCCTGCGGTGAGAATCTATGACTATGACTCTTGAGGGCATAGCTTTCAGAAGAAGGAGGCAAAGTTTATAGGAAATGTGCAAGGCAAGTTTTTACATAGTGCTTGGAATGCTCTGCTGGGGAAGTGAAGGGAATAGATACAATACCTTTGTTTGAGGCTTTTGGACATAAATATGAACAGGCAGGGAATCGAAGGATATAGACCCCATACAGACAAATGTGATCAGTTTAAATTGGTGGACACAGATGTTGAGTCATAGAGTCAGGCGACGCAGAAACAAATCAATCGGCCCAACCTGCCCATGACGACCAAGATGCCCTATCAACATTAGTCCCACCTGCCTGCATTTCGTCCATATCTTTTTAAATCTTTCCTTACCAGTCCAAATGTCTTTTAAATGTTGGCTGAAGGGCCGACTCCTATGCTGTATCATTCAATGTTTTAGGACGTTCATGTGATTTAAGATCTGGCATGTTCTTGTATAAACTAGGGGGATATCCTCTTTAGTTAAATGATTTTGATATTTGGAGACATTTAAAGAAGTGCCCTTGTCTGGGCATGCTGGGTTTGGGTAAAGCCTTGTGGTTGTCGGGTGATATCAGTGGTCACACTACTCCACAGCTGTGGGCAGCACCAAGATTGTGGAGCTACTTCCACCAGAACTTGACTTAGACTTAACTTAAAATCGAGCATCCTGCTGATGCTGGAAGCCGAGGTCAAGAGCAGGGAATGCTGAAAACACTGTGGGCCAGACAGCATCTGTGGAGGGAGAAGCTGTGTCCAGGGGGTTAATCACCCTGAAGTGTTGACTCTGATTGTCTCTCCAGGACAGCCTCATCTGTTCATTGTGTCCGGAATCTCCTGTCCTCCCTTCAAACTTGCAAGTAGTCGATCCCCCTAAATCGGGCTGGGAGTGGGGGTGAGAGCAGGGGTGAGCTTCCTACCTCTGAACATGGAATCATGATGGTCTTGTCATAGTGCAAATAGGGGGATGGGGGCTTGAATAGTCCTGGTGGTGGTTTGGGAGTTCCAGTGATGATGCCAGCGTGGGGGTGTGTTCAATATCTATAAACGACGTGGTCTTGTAGTCAGTCTGCTGATACTGGTATTTATTTGGCTGTAGATCATGATGATTGCCGGTGATGTGGAAACCGTGAGGCTTTGTGCAGTTGATGGGGGTTCAATTTCGCTGGGACTTTTGCAACTACAGATACTGGGGAAACTTGGACAGTGTTTGTTACTTTGAGTAGCTGATATGCTGTGCGGTTGAAAGCTTGCTGTAGTCATTTCCTGTCATGTGATGAACTTGTGCGTGCAGTTTGGATAACATACCAGCAGTCTGTTTACACCAGTTGAATTTCCATTTTTATTCAGAAACCCCTTAGTGAGTTTGTTTGATGGGTCACACGATTTGTTTCCATGCAGCATTTGATCACTTTTACCAGAAACTCCAAATGAGGAACTGCCATTGCCTTAACAATGCTTTTGTTTTTCCCCTAGTAAATCCAAGTGAAAGCAAATAACTTTTGGATGTATGTCACGGTATTAAAACAGTTCATCACTGCCACTTCTAAACTCTCTCATTTGTTGCTCATGGGTTTATGGCTAATGAAGAGATGTTTTCAGTTAATTTATGTTGCAGCCACTGCATGGAGCCCCATGCTCCCTCATCCAATCTTCGGGCCTATGTTGACCAGACTGTAAACCACCATGTTCACCAAACGTACTGATACCCCACTCCCTCCACCGCAGTCGCCATCACTGGGCACTGCCTAAACCCCTGCCCTCTTCCTGACAACATGTGGGCAACACTCAGCAGATCAGAAAGAAACCTACAAAGTGAAACAGGGAACAACTGGATACCAGGCAAGATTTAAATTTTGACTGTACCTCTGGAAACGTGACAATAATAAAGCAATAGCAATACCATTTTCATGTCAGAAATTTTAATCAGAACTGGAAAATAGTGCATATGCAAGACTGGGAAGTTGGTGATGGGGGTGTTCAGAAAGCGGTGGAAGTAAGGGGTAGACAGTACAAAACAAAGGTCTGGTAATGGGACAATTCATTAAACAACTTGGTTGTGAATGAGCCGTTTAAGGTGTCGGGAGTGGTGGTTTATGATCAGAAGCTGTTGAACTTGGGGTTGGTTCCTGGTAGATTGTAAATCATCAGAAAAGTGGTAGAAACTTGTAGTTTCTTGTTGCTACCTCAGGAGGCAGAGCTCACGATGAACCTTGACCACAGACGCACATTGGCAAACCTCTGGAAGTTCAGGATTGTTCCTCTTGGGAAATGTTGATTCATTTGCATTTACAGTTTATTCCACTGTTTTCACCCATTTATCTTCACGCACATATTTTGAAGCTGGGTGGACACTTTACAAATATGTCCTGACTTCCTGGCTATGTACTGTTCCTCTCTACACAGATACTGCTGCTGGCTGAGTCCTTGCACATTTTCTGTTTGTATTTCACTGCGGACTTTGCTTTCAAGAAACCCTTTTATTGAGCTGTTCATTTCTGAGCATTCTCGCTGTGGGCCTAAAGTCGCAGAGACATACTGCACAGAAACAAGCCCTTCAGCTGTCAGCACCTGTGGTGCAGATTCCGTTTGCCAGCCTTGTACACCTTGATGGTCCAAGTGTTCTTCTAGATACTCCAGTGTTGTGACACTCGCTGCCTCCACCACCTGCAGTGCAGTGCGTTCCAGATCAAACCACCCTCTGGGGGAAATAATTCTTCCTGAGAGTGTCAAAGAGTAATATCGCACGGAAACACGGCCTTCGGCACAATTCGTCCATGCCAACCAAGATGTCCGCCTGAGCTAGGGTTGCCAGGGTTAAACCCATATTCCCCAAAACTTTCCTACCCGTGTGCCAGTCCAAATGTCTTTCTGAAGGTTGTTATTGAACTTGCCTAAACCACTTCCTCTGGCAGTTCGTACTGTAAACAAACCACCGCCGGTGTGAACAAGTTGCTCCTCACGTCTTTTTTAAATCTCCTCCTTCATTTTAAACTTATGTCCTCAAGTTCGTGATTCCCCAACTCCTGTTAGCTGTTGGAAGGAATATGTAGTTGCTGGTTTAAACCGAAGATGGACACAAAAAGCTGGAGTAACTCAGCGGGACAGGCAGCATCTCTGGAGAGAAGGAATGGGTGACGTTTTGGGTCGAGACCTTTCTTCAGTCTGAAGAATTGATGCTGCCTGTCCCACTGAGTTACTCCAGCTTTTTGTGTGTCTCTCTCCTGTTAGTTGTATGTCTATTCACACTCCCCTTCTTTCCTTCAAGGTTTTCTGTATTCGGAGTGGTCCCCCGATCAACTCTCCAGCGCCCAATTCAATCTCGGTGTCATTAGGGAGCTCATGGATTAGTTGCCCGATGTGAACATGTTTGTGCGCATGCAGGGACTGTATGCACACAGGCCTTCATGGGCTGTGTGCATGTGTTTGCACCACATGTGGGTGGGATCCCTGTATGTGCCTGTATATGGAAAGAGGTTGTTTGAATATACATGGGTGTGGTGGGCATAAGGTCATAAGTGGTAGGAGCAGAATTAGGCCATTCGACCCATCGGGTCTGCTCTGCCATTCACTCATGGCTAATATATCTCTTCCTCCTATCCCCATTCTCTTGCCTTCTCCCTATAACCTCTGACACCAGTACTTATCAAGAATACATCCATCTCTGCCTTAAAAATATGCATTGAGTTGACCTTCACAGCCTTCTGTGTTTAAGAAGGATCTGCAGATGCTGGAGAATCGAAGGTAGACAAAAATGCTGGAGAAACTCAACGGGTGAGGCAGCATCTTTGGAGCGAAGGAAATAGGCGACGTTTTGGGTCGAGACCCTTCTTCAGACTGATGTGGGGTGGGGGGGGGGCGGGAAGAAGAAAGGAAGAGGCAGAGACAGTGGGCTGTGGGAGAGCCAGGAAGAGGAGGGGAAAGAAGGGAAAGCAGGGACTATCTAAAATTGGAGAAGTCAATGTTCATACCGCTGGGGTGTAAACTGCCCAAGCGAAATATGAGGTGCTGCTCCTCCAATTTACAGTGGGCCTCACTCTGGCCATGGAGGAGGCCCAGGACAGAAAGGTCGGATTAGGAATGGGAGGGTGTTGAAGTTCACAATAATCAGGTTGGTTATTGCGAACCGAGCGGAGGTGTTGGGCGAAGCGATCGCCAAGCCTAGGCCTCATCTCGGCCTTCTGTGTGGTCAGCGAGCATGTGCATGTACGCATGTGTATGGAGACTGCATGTGTACAAGAGTACAGGAGCATTGCTATGTGTGCATGTATGGGCAGGACCTGTGTATGTATGTGTGGGATAGTGGTGTGGATAGGCAGAGTGTGTGTGCGGACCTTTCATGGTATTTTTCTAATAAACATACCCCAAAAGATTCATTGTTTACAAAGAGGGAGACGAGTTGGCAGCAGGCTCCCGTTGGGAAGATACATTGGGCTACTTGACTCAAACTGAAGGCTGGACCAGCTGGAAGCAAACTCCAGATAGCTCCATCAGTCTTGTCTGAGCACAGGGAGAGGGCGGTGTGTACCCTGTATGTTCTGTGTGGGCTGTCCCATCTCAGAAGAGCAGAGAAGGTGTAAGTGGCGGGTGGAGAGGCTGAAAGTCATTGAGCGACCAAGCTTCACTTTGATTCGGTGGCTTAGAATTCTGCGCACGTCCCACTAATTGAAACTGGGTGACAAGTGAGGAGACCAATACATGAGGCAGTGTGGACGGGGAGCTAACCCTCTGGAATGTTAAATCTCTCCTAGTTGATTTCTGTCACTTTGTAAAGAATCAGGTGGATGAGTTACATAACGACAAATATTGCAGTATTCCACTCCACAGGGCCACCTGTTAACTCAACTACAATTACTCTTGTGAGTAATTAGTGTTATTTAACAGTGCTTTCAGTGAGAAGGCATGGAGTAATGATCCCTGCTGTCTGCCCTCACTGAGGTGCTGTGCAGTTGCTGGGATCACAGCCTACAGTGGGGGAATGGGGGTGGGGGGACTGACTTGTAGGAGCTGATCTCTGTGGCGATTCTGTCAGCACGGCTATGAGAGGATGGTGTTACATTCTCTGCTGTCTTCCACTGATGCGGCAAAGACCACTAGCTGGAGACTGTAGATTGGGCAGCATCAGTGGAGGAGGAAATGGAGGCAGAACTGGGAAAGAGGGAATCCAGGTTAGTAGCAAGCTGCTGAGAGAGTGGAGAGAGTTTAGAGATACAGCACAGAAACAGGCCCTCCTGGCCCGCGCCGACCAGCGATCCCCGCACATTAACACTATCCTACACCCACTAGGGACAATTTTTACATTTACCAAGCCAATTAACCTACAAACCTGTAGGTCTTTGGAATGTGGGAGGAAACTGAAGATCTCGGAGAAACCCACGTAGGTCGCGGTGAGAGCATACAAACTCCGTACAGACAACACCCGTAATCGGGATCGAACCTGGGTCTCCGGTGCTGCATTCGCTGTAAGGCAGCAACTCTGCCGCTGCGCCACCATGACTGGAGACATAGCGAGAAGGGAATATCGTTGATAGAGCGAGGTCCGATTGTCGTGATGATAAGCTATTGATGAAGACATCTGAGGAGAGAGAACGGGAGACAGGACGCAAAATACAGTAGGGAGATTAGGCCGTGTTTGTGGAGAGCGGAATTGTGAGAGAGTATTACGGATGGTGACCAACAGCAGAACTGGCCACTCCTGATACAGACAGAAAGCATGAGTTACCTGAAGCTGACAAAGAACACAGTTACCTGAAGTAACAGACTCAGACTGAAGAGGAGGTGCTGTTCCCCCAGTTTGCCCTGAAATTAATTAAATATTGCGCAGTTGGCCCGATAGAATGGTCCGTGTACGTGTGGAGTGGGGACATAGTGGCTCAATTTCTGATGGCCTCTCCAATTCTGACCTCTTGTTCATCCTTAAATTTAATCATTTCACCATTTGAGGAATGGCTTCATCTGCCCAAGAACAAAATGCTGGAATTACCTACCTGAACCTCCTTACAAAATCAGTTGGGCAAGTAGGCTGAGCAACGGTTAATGGAGTTTAATGCAGATAGGCACGAGGTGTCACATTTTGGAAAGTCAAACCATGCCAGGGCCTTTACATTAAATGCTAGGGTTCTAGAAAGTGTTGTAGAGCTGAGGAATCACCGGGTGGTCAGGAAGGTTTTCGGCACATTGGGATCAAGGTATTGAATATAGAAGTTGGGATCTTACGTTGCACTTGTACAAGATGTTGGTGAGGTCACATTTGGAGATTTGTGGTCAGTTTACATCATTCTGCCACAGTATATGAAAGATTTTGTTAAACTAGAAAGAGTGCAGAGAAGATTTATGAGGATGTTGCCAGGACTTGAGGGATGAGCTCTAGGGAGTGGTTGGGCCAGTCTACAAATGTATTCTCTAGCGTGCAGGAGGATTAGAATCTCCTCATAGGGGTATACGATCATGAGGGATAGATCAGGTGCATGCACAGAGTCTTTTTATCCAGAGTAGGGAAATCAAGAACCTGACAAAATGGATTTAAGGTGAGAGGGGAAAGATTTAATAGGAACCTGAGGGGGCAAGTTTTTTTTACACAAGGTGGTGGCTATATGGAATGAGCTGCCAGAAGAGGTATTTATGGCAGCTACAGTAACAACATTTAAAAGACATTTGGACAGGTACATAGATAGGAAAGCTTTTAGAGGGGGATATGGGCTAAATGCAGGCCAGTGTGGATGAAGTATCTTGGCATGGGCAAATTGGGGTGAAGGGCCTGTTTCCATGCTGTGTGACTATATGACTCTATGATCTTTCGGCTCTTTAAGATGTGAAGATGTGGCTTAATCCAGCTCCCTCCATCAAACATTCCTTCATGTGTCCAGTTTCACCACCTGACTTAAAATCCAGTTTTGTTTGATAATGCTCCTGCAAAGTGCATTGGGGCTTTGGCAATGCCGAGGCATCACTTCCCCCAAGTTGTATACATCTACAATGTACACAGCCGATGTTACAGTCCTGTAATATCCCAGAAATAGTCAGTTTCCTACCAGGTACAGCTGGTGTTTTTTGAGAGCATTTTTTTCCTTTGTGTTCTTTAATGCCTCTGAGTAGACGTTCCACTCATGTAACTTCATTAGCTGGAGGGAGGACAGGGCAGTGCATTTCTCCCACCTGATGTCCCTCACGCCACACAACTTGCTGACAGAGGCTTCTCTCTTTTCCTTCCCCACCCCCCCTCGTAGCTCACTGTCCATCATCAGTGAACAACAAGGGGAATGCATGGTATTGCCTTTTGGCCATCAGTCTTAGATGTTGTTCCTGTTTAATATTCTCCCCTTTGGCGTTGGTGATCAGTTGTAGGATAGGCAATGCCACAAGAGGGAGAAAATATCCGCGACAGATAATGTGATATTTATTCTGTAAGACCAGGTGGGATATCATAGCGTCATACAGAACAGAAATTCGGATCTTCAGCCCAACACCCCAACACTGACCATTTTGGCCACCTACACCACTTATTTGTCCGCATCCTTCTGTACCATACCCACTTAAGTATCTGTCTAAACGCCTCAAAAATGGTTATTGTGTCTAATTCCACCACCTCCTCTGGCAGCGAGTTCCCAGATACCAACCCGTCTCTGTTAGAATAACATTTCTTCCTCAGATCACTGACGCGGTGATTTTGGATGCTGAAATCTAAAACTTACTGTAAGAAATCAGCAGATCGAGCTGCCTCCACAGACTCTGTTTGACTCACTGTTACCTCTCAGATCTCTTTTGAACCTCCTTCCTCTCACCTTTAACCCATGCTCTCTAGGAACATAGAAGAGTATAGTAATATGAATAGGCTCATAGTATCTGTGCCGAACTTGATGCCAAATTAAACTAATGTCTTCTGCCTGCATGAGATCCACATCCCTGCACATCCACGTGCCTATCTAAAAGCTTCTTAAATTTCAATATCATCTCTGCTTCCACCTTTGTTTACTTTGAGAAAAAGAATGTGACTATCTATCTATTTATGAACCTTTTAATCTTATGTACCTCTAACTGGTCACACCTCAGCCTCCTATGCTCCAGGGAAAACATGCCCAATCTATCTAAACTCTCGCCAAAGCTAACGTCCTGGTTTATCTGTAAGAAAGAACTGCAGATGCTGGAAAAATCGAAGGTAGACAAAAACGCTGGAAAAACACAACGGGTGAGGCAGCAACTATGGAGCGAAGGAACAGGCGACGTTTCGGGTCGAGACCCTTCTTCAGACTGATGTCGGGGGGGAGGTTGGGAAGGAAGAGGCAGAGACAGTGGGCTGTGGCAGAGTTGGGAAGGGCCATCAGAAGGAGGGAAGGACTACCTGAAATTGGATGTCAATGTTCTATCCACTGGGGTGTAAACTACACAAGCAAAATATGAGGTGCTGCTCCTCCAATTTGTGTTGGGACTCACTCTGTCCATGGAGGAGGCCCAGGACAGAAAGGTCGGATTCGGAATGGGACGGGGAGTTGAAGTGCTGAGCCACCGGGAGATCAGGTTGATTATTGCGAACTGCGCGGAGGTGTTGGGCGAAGCGATCGCCAAGCCTGCGCTTGGTCTCACCGATGTAGAGCAGTTGACACTTGGAACAGCGGATGCAGTAGATGAGGTTGGGGAAGGTGCGGGTGAACCTCTGCCTCACCTGGAAAGACTGCTTGGGTCCTTGGATGGAGTCGAGGGGGGAGGTAAAGCGACAAGTGTAGCATTTCCTGCGATGCAAGGGAAAGTGCCAGGGGAGGGAGTTACGGAGGGAACAGTCTCTTCGGAAAGCAGAATGGGGAGGAGATGGGAATATGTGGTCAGTGGTGGGATCCCGTTGGAGGTGGTGAAAATGTCGGAGGATTATATGTTGTATGCGACTGCTGGTAGGGTGGAAGGTGAGGACAAGGGGGACTTTGTCCTTGTTACGAATAGGAGGATGGGGAGTGGGAGCGGAGCTGCGGGATATAGAGGAGACCCTGGTGAGAGCCTCATCTATAGTAGAAGAGTAGTTATCTCCTCAGTGCATCACAGTCATACCCTTCCTATACTGTGGTGACCAGAACGGCACTCAATACTCCGTGCTGTTTTACCTGTTTTGTCAATTTGCAACATAACATCGCAGCTTTTATACTCTGTGCCCTGACCTATGAAGGCAAGCATGTTTTATTGTCAAATGCCTTATGACATATGACAATAAAACACTCTTGGCTCTTGACTCTTCATCCTTCCTAACTTGGGGTGGGAGGCAAGCAGGCTCCAGCCTGGAATGCAGCTTAAAGTTGTACACCAGAAATAATTTCATGAATGGTTTCATAAACCTAGATGGAACATTTGAACTTGCTAAATCCTTGCATTGGCATTGTCTTCTCAACAGCCATCAGATTGAGAGGGGCAGGGTCAGTAACGCACCAGAGCTAGTTCACATTGTGCAGGTCTTGCACCCTGCACAATCTAAATGTGCGAGGGGGGAGGGGGGGTAGTAATTGCTTGGAAACGTTGTCACCTCTAAATGTAACAAACCACCTTGCCTTACCAGGCCCACACCACTGACCCTTCAGGCAGCTGCATTGTAGACAAAACCTAAAGTCCAAAGTTGCTAGGCTTCTGCTCACCCCCTTATTAAACACTACTTTCCCCTCAAGAATAAGAAATGTTGCCATTGGCAGACACGCGTGTAATCTGGAGATTTAAATTGATGTTAATGCGACCCAAGCGAGTATTCAATAACTGGTGTGCACACATCTGGGAAATCCCTGAGTCATTACTGGGGCTGCTTCACGTGGCTGCCATTGATGTATCATGTATTGCTGCTTCTAACACAGCTATTCCCATGTACCCAACCATTCTAAATGTGCTTGATCTTTTAACTAATCAGTCCTGAATCAATATACTCAGACAAAATGTTATAATAGCCTTTCACTTGTGCACAAAATTGAAGTTGGCTTTTGCAAATCAGTCAGGACTTATGATTCAATTTGCGATGCAATGCTGCCTTTCTCTTGCCTTGAGGCGAAAGCTTTGCAGCTGGCCAACCGCATTATGCTTTTAAGTTACTGTTTAACTTTTGCCGCCCCTCGGTTTATATTTTCAACCTTTTCGTAAGCAAGGGTACCCAACATGTTCTTGTGGAACTATGAACTGAAAGAGAGTCGCTGGCTTTCAAATCCTCTTGCATGCTTTCAACTGCTTAATGTGATGCCAGTTTTCAATGTGTGTCTGCTGTCTTAAAGCATTTCCTAGGTTTCTACATTTAGTACTTTTTTTTGACACATTACGTTAGCTATCAGCAACAGTCATTTTTATCCTTTTGTTTGATCTTTTTTGCTGCAAGAGTTGAGAGATTCATTGTAGAAGACATTGTGTGTGTGTGTGGGAGTGTGCGTGCGCATGTGCGTGTGTGAGTGTGTGCGTGTGTGTGAGTGTGTGTGCGTGTGTGAGTGTGTGTGTGTGTGTGTGTGTGATGTGTGTGTGTGTGAGTGTGTGTGCGTGTGTGTGTGTGCGTGTGTGTGTGAGTATGCGTACACGTGTGTGTGTGTGTGTGTGTGAGCATGTGTGTGTGCGTGTGTGTGAGCGTGTGTGTGCGTATGTGTGTGCGTGCGCGTGTGTGCGTACACGTGTGTGTGTGTGTGTGCGCAGGCACTGTGATTTTGTTTTATCAGCTTTGCACACCATTACAACTGGACCTGTGCCAACACTGCCTGTTCTCAGCTGCATGGTGCAGAAAGACGTGATGGACACCCCTTGATCACTTGCTCATGGCAGTAGCGGTCGTGAGAACAGAGTGAGAGAGAGAGAGAGAGAGAGAGAGAGAGAGAGAGAGAATTGGAGCATGTTGGAACACACCAACAACATTAAAGGTTTATGTTGATAATTAACTTTTTCCCTTCACCTTAAAGCTATGTCTTCTGGTTCTCGATTCCCCTACTCTGCGCAAAAGACCGTGTATTTACCTGATTTATTCTTCTCATAATTTTGCACACCTCTATAAGATCACCCCTCATCCTCCTGCACTCCACAGAATCAGGGAATGGTTAAAGCAGAGAAGGAGGCCATTTGGCCCATCATGACTGTGCCTGGCTCTCTACCCGAGCAATGCTCTTGTTTCACTTTCCTTTCACATACTGATTTTATTCAGCTCCTCCTTCACCTGTGAACGGTCGTCCTCCACCATTTTTGGATGTTCTTTATGTCTTCCATGTAGCTAAACATACACTTAATTTTTCTGTGTTTGCTTATTACCTAATTTCGCTGCTCTGTTTGTTTTGCTGATTGTTATTTCATTTATTTAGTTAGAGGGTTTTACAGGCATAACTCACTCTCTCATTGACATTACTCAGTAATGTTTTCACCCTCTACTTAATCCTGTAATTTTCCCAATCACTGACTGGGTGGCACCTGACTATCTTACTGTCCATTCGGTCCTGTTCTATTTAGTTCTGATGCTGCCTTGTTTCATCAACCTGGAATCTTTCATCAAGGGATCGTTTTTAAACAAGTGAACGACAGCACAGTGGCACATCTAATAGAGATGTCTGTGACCCAGTTTCAATACCAATCTTGGGTACTGTCTGTGTGGAGTTTGCACATTCTCTCTGTGACCACGTGGGTCACAAAGTAAAAATAGAAAAATTGGTGCAGGAGTAGGCCATTCGGCCCATCGAGCCAGCACCGCCATTCAATATGATCATGGGTGAATTCTCTTAATTCCTTTAGCCCTAAGACCTAAATCTAACTCTCTCTTGAAAACATCCAGTGAATTGGCCTCTACTGCCTTCTGTGGCAGAGAATCCCACAGATTCCCAACTCTCTGGGTATTCTGGATCCAGAGTCTGGATATTCTGGTTTCCTCCTACATCCCAAAGATGTGCAGGTTTGGAGGTTAATTGGCTTCTGTAATTAGGAGTGGATGCAAAAGTGGGATAAAAGAGAACTAGTGTGAACGGGTGATCGATAGCCGGTGTGGACTCTTCTTGGTTCTTAGTTACTTGGTCCTCCAAAATATTCCAACTGGAATTTAAACTGGAGGTGGTGAAGGGAGGGGTTAAGCCAGAGAGGGTTATTGGGAAGAAAGTGCCACTTTAAATGTAGTTGCATCTGGCTGGGCAACCGTGGTTTGGTGGAGATTATTCCGTGCTTTAATAGTGCGCGGGAAGAACGAATTGCTGTACACATCTGTCTTTGTGGCTGGGACCACAAATTGGATCGAATGCCCTCGTCTGCTCCTAATTGGTTTGGGGTTGGTGTAGGTCTTGTGATCTATGTCTAGCTGACCATTTAACATTTTGTAAAAACAGGTCAAACGGTGAGCTTCACGCCTGTCTTGGAGAGGGTTCCACCCCAGAGAATTCAGAAGTTTGGTGACACTCGCTTCTCTCTCTCGTAGGTGTTAGTAACAAATCGAGCGGCCTGTCTTTGGACACGCTCGATGGATGAAATGTTTTTATCTGTGTATGGGTCCCAAGCTGCAACTGCGTAGTCCAGGTGAGGTCTAACAAGGGTGAAATACAGCTTCTCCTTGACAGAAGCTGAACAATGGTGGGAGTTGCGCCTCAGGAAGTTTAGGACACCTGTTGCTTTCGCTGTTGCATGATGAGTCTGACCATTCCAACGTAGATCATTCTGCAATTTGATGCCAAGAGACTTGGTTTGTTTGGATTCTTCAAGGGTGACACCAAGTATGTTGTAAGATTTGACGCCTGGATTCCTGTTTCTGGTGACACGCATGGTTTCACATTTGGAAGGGTTGAACTGCATGCCCCATTGTTGTGACCACTCGACCATAGTATCGAGATCCTTTTGGAGAGCATCTTCATCATCAGCTGACTTAATTGGATGGTACAGCAAACAATCATCAGCAAATAGTCTGGTCTTACTTGCGACTTTTTCATGGATGTCATTGGTGTAAAGCAAAAATAGGTGTGGGCCAAGTACTGTGCCCTGGGGTGTACCACTCAACACTGGGTGCCAACTGGAGCTCTTTCCGTTCACACACAGGCGCTGAAGACGTTTTGTCAGGAAACTGGAAATCCAACGTTTCGTGTTGGAACGAATACCGTAGAAGTCAAGCTTCCGAAGCAGTCTCTGGTGTGGGATGACATCAAATGCTTTAGAAAAGTCCAGTACAACTAAATCCATGATGACGTTACTGTCAAGGTGCTTGGCCAGGTCATTTGTCGTCAGGATAAGCTGAGACTCGCATGATCTATGCCTCCTAAACGCATGTTGGTTGCCGGCAAGAATATTATGTTTGCTCACGTGACGCATCAGATTACGATCAATGATATGCTCCAGCAATTTACAGCAAGTACTTGTTAGTGAAACAGGACGATAATTCGCTGGGTTGGTGGTTGGACCCTTCTTAAAGAGAGGAGTGATGTTGGCCTTCCTCCAATCCAGCGGTACATCGCCCGAGTCAAGCGATTGTTGAAAAATGAACTGTAAAACTGGAGCCAGTTCTTCGGCTGCGATCTTGAGGGCTTGATTCTGTATCTGATCTGGTCCAATTGCTTTTGTGGTATTAATGTTGAGCACCTTCAACCTCAATTTTAATAGCAGGCATATCAGCATATGGGCTGGGCGGAAGGACTGGAAATGATGAAGGCTCCACATCCTCCCGGGTAAAACGTGTTGGAATTGGTTTGCAAGAGCTTCTGCTTTCGCCTGGTCCTCAGTGATCAGGCAGTTGTTCACTTTAAGCATCTGGACACCAGTTTTGCCTGTCCGTCTGGATTTCACATATCTCCAAAAAGCCTTGGGTTGTTCTCCCCCAAGAATAGAGGAAACATGTTGTCTATGAGCACTCCTAATTGCATGATCGACTTGCTTTCGCACACTAGTAAAATTGTCCCAGTCCAATTTTGTACCCCCTTTTTGGCACGGATATAAAACATCTCTTTCTTACTGCAGAGACGTTTCAGTTTTGCCAAAAACCAAGGAGGACGCATACGGCCCTTAATGAGTTTTTTGAGGGACATGATTTGTGATAATATTATTTAAAGAGTTTTTCAGCCACACCCAGTTGTCTTCTACGGATCTATTATCTGGTTGCAGGTTGAAGAAATCTTTTGCCAGTTTTTTTAGCTAAGCCTTTAAATTCCTCGCTGTTCACTTTTTTTCCAGTCGGAAAATTTTTTCGCGGTGGTTTTGAAGGTAATTTAAGCTTTAAAGCACAATTTTGCTTGGATAATATAATGATCACTAATTCCTGCACACGATGAAACTTCCGAGATTAAATCTGGGTGTGAAGTGAACAGTAAGTCTAAAGTATTTTCGGTGCCACTTGTCTCATCACGCCTGGAAAGAGACTTTTTGGGGACAGGTGATTTTGGGCCAGGTAAAGTCAGCTCGGGCTTCCTGGAGAGCCCCTTTTGGTTTGCTTTGTATGCCGTCAGACCAATCTACACCTGGGACATTGAAATCGCCCCCCAGGATGATAAGTGGTGAGCGTGAAGAGGCATTAATTTTGGAGATGTTCGATCCAAGATCTAAAAGAGGCTCTGTTTTCATGTCAGGAGGTCGGTAAAAGCATCTGATCTGTAACGACTGACCCCCAAGCGTAGCCTGACACCAGATTTGCTCAGAGTCGCTGACCAAGTCTGTTCTTTCAAAGCAGGGAATGGTATTGTTAACTCCGATGAAGACGCCGCCTCCATGCGAGTTTCTGTTCTTTCTAAAAATTTGGAGGTGAGGGGGGAAAATCTCAGCAGATGTGATTGATGGGTCCAGCCAAGATTCAGACCCGATAGGAATATCAGGGTTTTCAGTTTCAATAAATGAGTTGATCACAGCACATTTTGCTCTTATACCGCAGCAATTTATAACAGCTATTTTGATCCTGTGTTCATTGCTGACCTCATTTCGATCAATATCGTCTCCAGCCCCGCGGATCCGCTGGCTTTCTCTGGCCCCGCTGCTCCGCTGCTCACCTGGCGTTCTTCAGCCCCGTGGCTCACCTGGCGGGCTCCAGCCCTGCTGCTCCGCTGGCGTTCTTCAGCCCCGCGGCTCACCTGGCGGGCTCCAGCCCTGCGGCTCACCTGGCGGGCTCCAGCCCCGCTGCTCACCTGCCGTTCGTCAGCCCCGCGGCTCACCTGGCGGGCTCCAGCCCCGCTGCTCACCTGCCGTTCGTCAGCCCCGCGGCTCACCTGGCGGGCTCCAGCCCCGCTGCTCACCTGGCGGGCTCCAGCCCCGCGGCTCTCCAGGCGGGCTCCAGTCCCGCTGCTCACCTGGCGGGCTCCAGCCCCGCTGCTCCGCTGGCGTTCTTCAGCCCCGTGGCTCACCTGGCGGGCTCCAGCCCTGCGGCTCACCTGGCGGGCTCCAGCCCTGCGGCTCACCTGGCAGGCTCCAGCCCCGCGGATCCGCTGGCTTTCTCTGGCCCCGCTGCTCACCTGGCGTTCTTCAGCCCCGCGGCTCACCTGGCGGGCTCCAGCCCCGCTGCTCACCTGGCGGGCTCCAGCCCCGCTGCTCAACTGGCGTTCTTCAGCCCCGCGGCTCTCCAGGCGGGCTCCAGCCCCGCGGCTCACCTGGCAGGCTCCAGCCCTGTTGGTCCGCTGGCGGACTCAAAAGGGGGCTGTTTCCATGCTGTAATTTAAAAATAAACAAAACTACATATAATTAAGCAAATGGATAAACTTGGCAGTGAATATAACAATTGCGTTAAAGTCTTGATGAGAATCTGGATAATTAACAAATAAAAATCAAAAACACTGCAGGTACTGGAAATCTGACATTGTAAATATTCACCAGGTTGGGCAACATCTGTGGAAAGCGAAACAAAGCTAATATTACAGATTAAAGACCCTTCATAAGAGCAGGTTCTGACAAAGGGTCTTTGACCTGAAACATTAACTCCGTTTCCACAAGTAAATTATAAATGTTAAAGGAGCTGAAGGTTTCATTTTGATGCAATCTCAAATTTAATATGCGTCATTGTGGCATCATATGTTCTCCAGTAGGGTATCACGATCCATGTTGTTCAACTCTTGACCCGAGACCTTTCTTCTCGAGTGTCAGGCAAGTAGTGTAAACCCACAAGTAGCTGCCATTG